>CAUYQV010025635.1:0-16455 GCA_963574575.1 Galagoides demidoff | reverse complement strand
TTTTTTGGAGATGGAGCCTCAAGCTATCCCCCTGGGTAGAGTGGTAGAGTGCCATGGCATCACAGCTCATAGCAACCTCCAACTCCTGGGCTCAAGTGAGTCTCCTGCTTCCGCCTCCCAAGTAGCTGGGACCACAGGCGCTTGCCACAACACCTGGCCATTTTTTGGTTGCAGCCATCATTGTTGTTTGGCGGGCCTGGGCTGGGGATTCCAACCTGCCACCTTAGGTGTACGTGGCTGGCACCTTAGCCGATTGAGCCACAGGCGCCAAGCTAATCATTTGGTATCTTTGGCACATTCCTTGTTAGGTGCTAATTAAGCCAAAAGGCATACTCTCCAGGAACTTAAATTATAATCTGTATAATGGAAAGTAATACTATTTTCCTCTAAATAAGCACTAAGGAAAACACATACAAGGTCTGGCAAGTTAGTAAAGTTATCCTAGAAAAAGTGCTACACACCTCATTGCTGAGTATCGCTGTGGTCACACTCGAAGTCCTCCCCTTGGCCATCTATCTGGTGTCCAACCTTGTACCATGACACTATAATCCTGTAACTGCATTTGGAAGCCATCCTGTGACAGTGTATATCAGTGTGTCATTTAGATGTTGATGTATATATTGCAAGGAGAGTCTGACTGGGTAAACAAGACCACAACATATAGCCTAGCCTAATTGACAGATCACCTAAACCTAGTTTAGAATTGACAGGTAATCAGCATCTACCACTTAATGGAATGAGGGAGTGAAAAATGAAATTGAACTAGCAGTGCAAGTGCAGCTGAGCATCTTTACATGGCAGCTGTAACTTGCTTCAGGTGCTATTTTCAAAAGCTATTGATAAACCTCAAATTCCTCTTGCACTCACAGCTGTTGATCAAGGCATAAAATTGTGAGAGTCTCACAAATCCTATGCAGTTATCTGTTGCTGGTAAAAGTAGGGAGCCAACTTAGGCTCCTCACTTGTAGTTCAGAATCAGAAAGATCTGTAGTGTTAAATAGGTCATTTAAAACCTGAAATCAGCTGAAAGTGGCCTCTTCTAGTTCCTCTGGTTTAACACTCCCCCAGAGCTTGCCCTCCAGTAAATTGTTCATCTTCTGAAAAGCCTAGAACATGTTAGGCTGGTACTGTATCGTACTTACTAACTGATTTGTTAGAAGTTCCTGCTGCTTTGGGATTGTTGATAAAGCATGCAACCCATAGAGTTAAGAACCAAGGACCTGGGGGCTCCTTGAGATTGTAGATCTGAGCTAAGTTTTACTTGTGGAGATGTGGCAGGGATACTTGAGACCAGAGTTCTTCTCTCTGAGATCACCCTCTCAACCTGGGAAGGCCACATGTGACAGTGGGGAAGAAAGGTAGTCCCTGCTTAGACCACCACTTCAGCCAGACCTACCAGGCTGGGGACACATATATTGAAGCCACCAGCTCTTCAGGTTGAGCAGGACATGCTCAACATGATCAACTTTCCTTATGAAATTCCGGAATGCCATTCATGAATTGTGATGCTGAGTTTTCAGATGTGATTTTGCTGCAAACCTATAATGTCATAGAATCCATCCAGTCAGCACTGGACTATCTGCCTCATGAAGGGAGAGAATCAAATACTCTTGTAGCCCCCAAAAAGTTTTTAGGATTTGTTCTTTTTTTTTTTTTTTAATTCTCTTATTTACTTATTTTGCATAGGTAACATACGCTTTTTTTTTTTTTTTTAAGAGAGAGAGTCTCATTTTGTCGCCCTCAGTAGAGTGAGTCACAGCTCACAGCAACCTCCAGTTCTTGGGCTTAGGCAATTCCCTTAGCCTCTCAAGTAGCTGGGACTACAGGTACCCTCCACAACGCACAGCTATTTTTTTTCTTGCAGTTTGGCTGGGGCTGGGCTTGAACCCACCACCCTTGCTATATGGGGCCAGCGCCGTACTCAACTGAGCCACAGGCACTGCCCAACATATTCTTTAAGTATAAAAGGATTACAGTGATTTTTTTTCTTTAAGTATGAAAAATATACAGTGAAAAGTCACCCTCCCATCACTGTGCCCCATTTAGTCATCTTCTGCAGGCAACCCTGGTTAGTAATTTTTTTTTTTTTTTGAGACAGAGTCTCACTCTGTCACCCTGGGTAGAGTGCCATGGCTTCATAGCTCAGAGCAAACTCAAACTGTTGGACTTAAGAGATCCCCTTAAGCCTCCCAAGTAGCTGGGATTACGGATGTTCACCACAATGCCTGGTTAGCTTTTCTTTTCCTATTTTTAGTGAAGATGGGGGTCTCATTCCTGCTCAGGCTGGTCTCAAACTCCTGAGCTCAAGCAATCCACCGGCCTCAGCTTCACAAAGTGCTAGGGAATATACAGGCATGAGCTACCACATCCAGCTTTGGTTAGTAATTTCTCAACTATCCTTCCACAGATTTTTATGCCAGTGGCAACATATAAAGGCATTGTTTTATACCTTATGGTTTTTATTTCATATACTTTGGAGACCTACCCTTGTTAGTATATAAGGAGCCTCATTTATTTATGTCTGCATGGTATGGAAGTTCCATATTAATAGACATTTACGCTTTTTCTAATTTTTTGCCATTGTTACATGTAGGGATGCCATGAACAACCTTTGATGTATGCCATTTTCACACATGTGCACCTGCTTGTAGATTAGATGTGAAATTGCTGAATCAGATGATAAGTACATTTGTAATTTTGGTTAATACTGCCAAACTGCCATCCATAGAGATCATACTAGTATATACTCCCACCAACAGGGTAAAACTGCCTGTTTTCTCACAACTTCATGGACATTGCTTTGAGTTAAGAATATGTCACATTCCCTGAAGATCAGCATAGGGTACTGAATCATGACTTTGCATCGTGATGCGCTGTTCAGTGAGACAAACAAAGCAAGAATATTACATTTAAGGGGGCGTGGCAATGGTGGCTCACACCTGTAATTTCAGCACTTGGGAGGCTGAGATGGGAGGAGTGCCAGAACTCACAGTTTCAAGACCAGCCTGAGCAAGAGTGAGACCCCATTTCAAAAAAGTAGCTGGGTGTTGTGGCAGACGCCTTTAGTCCCAGCTACTTGGGAGGCTGAGGCAAGAGAATCGTTTAAGCCCAAGAGTTTGAGGTTGCTGTGAGCTATGATACCACAACGCTATACTGAGGGTGACATACTAAGACTGTCTCAAAAAAAAAAAGAACATTGCATTTAAAAATATAAGTGGAAGCTGGACCTCTGGTGAGGAAAGGAAGAAACTCCGTGAGGGAGAAGTTCCCTACCAGCATTTAAGCTGTGGATGTTTTGCTTTGCAGCACCTAGGAGAGATGAGGTACAGGTAGTAACGGGAAAGCTGTAGAGAGAATTAAGGAAAACCCCAAGAGAGAGGGGCTGGCAATCAAGCAGCCAAGTTTAATGTGCTCTGTAGCACTGTCTCTTCAGCTCCATGTTGGCATCTTTTAATTTCAACAATTTATTTTTTAAAAATTACAACCCTTGGCTCGGTGCTGCCAGTCACATATACCAAAGCCCAGGCCTGCTAAACAACAGTGACAACTGCAACCAAAAAATAGCCGGGCGTTGTGGCAGGCACCTGTAGTCCAGCTACTCGGGAGCCTGAAGCAAGAGAATCACTTAAGCCTAAGAGTTTGAGGTTGCTGTGAACTGTGACACTACTGCACTCTACTGAGGGCGACATAGTGAGACTCTGTCTCAAAAAAAAAAAAAAAAATTACAACTCTTCTTTTAGCACACCTTTTCATTTCTTTTTGGCCCTTTTTTTGTCTTATTTGCTTATTTGGAGTTGAGGTTTATAGTGTTAGGACTGGGTGAATATTCACCCTTATGTCTTTTTTCACTTGTTAATCTGTTAACCCCCCATTAATCTAGATGATCTGCATGCTTTTTGTCTAAAATATTTAAACAAGCATAATCACACAACTAGCTCTTGTTTCCTGTTCGTTCTTTTTGTGGGATGACTTAGGAAGACAAGGCTGTTGAATCTCAAACTCTTACTTTTTCCGTTTTGGTTAAGCATTGAGGGTTGTTCTCTGGAGAGTCTGGAGCAACCTCCAGTGCTGTTAGCATGCAGACTTCACTTGTGTCTGTCTTTCCACCTTGCCAGCTTTCGTGGTTGGGTTTGTTTTTAATAGACTTTATTTCTTAAGCAGTTTAAAGTTAGCAGAAAAATTGAACAAAAAGTATAGAAAGTCCCCATATACTCCTTACCCCTATTTTCCCGTTATTAATATCTTGCATTGGTGTGGTATATTTGTTGCAATTGCTAAATCGACATTGATACTTTTTTTATTAAATTAGTCATTAGTTTATCTGTGGGTTTTGCCAAAAGCATAGTGTAATGTGCTCACCATTACATTATCATACATAATTGTTTTACTACCCTAAAATCCCTTGTGTAACACTTATTCATCCTTTCCTCACTGTCCTTGAACCTCTAAAAAACACTGACCTTTTTATTGTCTCTATAGTTTTACTTTTTCCAGTTGGAATCATACAGAATATAGCCTTTCCAAACTGACTTCTTTCATTTTACTGTATGCATTTAATTTGTCTCCATGTCTTTTTGTGGCTTGATAGCTCATTTATTTTTCTAGTTGAATAATACTCTATTGTATGAATGTACCTGGTTTGTTGGAGGGCATCTTGGTTGCTACCAATTTGGGGCAATTATGAATAAGGCCACTATAAATGTTTCTGTGCAGATTTTTCTGGGGATATAAGTTTTCACCTCATTGCAGTAAATACCAAGGAACATGATTACTAGATCATTCAGTAAAAGCATGTTTAGTTTTATGAGAAACTGCCAAACAGTTTTCCAAAGTAGCTGCATCATTTTACATTCCCACTAGAAGTGAAGTGAGAGTTCCTGTTGCTTCACAGGCTGACCAGTATTCAGTGTTGTCACTGTTCTGGACTTGGGGTATTCTAATAGGTTTGTGAAAACTCATTGTTGTTTTAATTACAGTTTCCTAATGACATAATATTGAGCATCTTCTCATATGCTTATTTGCCACATGGCTGTCTTTGGTAAGGTGTCTGTTCACATCTTTTGCTCACTTTTTAATTGGATTGTGACACCCTATGCCCATTTCCCAGCCTTGCCAACATTGACTGTTGGATTTTAGACTTGTACTTTGATTTTGGGTACTTTGATAAGTATAAGATCATCATGATTATTCGTTCTTTCTGTCTTTTTTTTTCGCATTTTTTGGCCTGGGCTGGGTTTGAACCCGCCACCTCCAGCATATGGGGCCAGCGCCCTACTCCTTTGAGCCATAGGCACCACCCTATTCTTTTTTTTTTTTTTTTTTTGCCTGGGGCTGGGTTTGAACCCGCCACCTCTGGCAAATGGGGCTGACACCCTACCCTTTTGAGCCATAGGCACCACCCCTTATTTTTTAATTACTAATGAGAGTAGACTTTTTTATTGTTTATTTACTATTAGTGTTTTTTGTTTGTGTGAATTCATATTGTAGCCTTTGTCCAGTGGAAATTTTACATTCTCAAAAGTCAGTGTTTGTGGTTTATTGGTTTGTTTGGAGACAGGGTCTCTCTCTGTTACCGAGGTGAGAGTGCAGTGGTGCTGTCATAGCTCACTGCAACCTCAAACTTGTGGGCTTAAGGATCAATCCTCCAGCCTTAGCCTGCTGAGTAGCTGGGACTGTAGTGTGCCACTATGCCAATTTTTGTATTTTTTGTTGAGGTGGGGTCTTGGCATGTTTCTTGGGCTGGTCTCATACTCCTGGGCTTAAATGATCTTCCCAGCTAGCCTCCAAAGTGCTGGTATTACAGATGTGAGTCACCATACCCAGCCTAAATTTTTTTTTCTTAATCAACTTTTCTTTTCACTTGATTTTCTTTTTTTTTTTTTTTTGAGACGGGGTCTCATTCTGTTGCCTATTCAGTAGTGGCCTGATCATAACTCACTGTAACCTACTGGGGTCGAGTAATCTTCTTGGTTCAGCCTCTGATTAGCTGGAAATATAGGCGCACACCACTATACCTGCAAATACAGGATCTGGCTATGTTGCTCAGGCTAGTCTTGAACTCCTGACCTCAAGTGATCCTCTTGCCTTGGCCTCTCACTTGACCTTCTTTTGTTTCAAAAGTCCAAAACTACCTTCTCTTCCTAGTTGAGATCTGGATATTGTTTCATTTCAATGAACTGATAAAATAAAGAAGGATGATGTTTTTTAAAAATGTAAACCATGGATTTGGCACCCACAGTACAATGGTTATGGCACCAGCCACATATACTGAGGGTTGCAGGTTTGAACCCAGCCTGGGCCAACTAAACAGCTGTTAAAAAAAAATAGCTGGGCGTTGTGGCAGGTGCCTGTGGTCCCAGCTACTTGGGAGGCTGAGGCAGGAGAATTGCTTAAACCAAAGAGTTTGAGGTTGTTTGCTCGGCACCTGTGGCTCAAGTGGCTAAGGCACCAGCCATATACACCTGAGCTGGCGGGTTCAAATCCAGCCTTGGCCCACCAAACAACAATGACAGCTACAACCAAAAAAAATAGCCAGGCATTGTGGCAGGCACCTGTAGTCCCAGCTACTAGGGAAGCAGAGGCAGGAGAATCGCTTGAGCCCAGGAGTTAGAGATTGCTGTGAGCTGTGATGCCACAACACTCTACCTAGGGCAAAAGCTTGAGGCTCTGTCTCAAAAAAAAAAAAAAAAAAGAGTTTGAGGTTGCTGTGAGCTGTGACACTACAGCACACTACTGAGGATGACATAATGAGACTCTGTCTCAAAAAAAAAAAAAAAGTAAACTATTTACATTAGCAAATAGTGGCTCAGTGGGTAGGGCGCCCGGCCCCATATACCAAGTGTAGTAGGTTCGAGTCCTGCCCCAGCCAAACTGCAACAGGGAATGGCTGGGCGTTGTGGCGGGCTCCTGTGGTCCCCGCTGCTGGGGGAACTGGGGGGCTAGGGCAGGAGAATGGCCTGGGCCCAGGAGTTAGAGATTGCTGTGAGCTGTGACACCACGGCATTCTACTGAGGGTGATAGAGTGAGACTCTGTCTTTTAAAAAAAAAATTGTTAACTATGATGATCTAGTCCATCCTAGTGCTGATAGAATATTTCATTTTCTTTTTTTTTTTTTTGAGATGGAGCCTCAAGCTATCCCCCTGGGTAGAGTGCCATGACATCACAGCTCACAGCAACCTCTAACTCCTGGGCTCAAGCGAGTCTCCTCCTCAGCCTCCCAAGTAGCTGGGACTACAGGCGCCCACCACAACACCCGGCCATTTTTTTTTTTTTTTTTTGGTTGCAGCCATCATTGTTTGGCGGGCCCGGGCTGGGGATTCGAACTCGCCACCTTAGGTGTATGTGGCTGGCGCCTTAGCCACTTGAGCCACAGGCGCCTAGCTGGAATATTTCATTTTCAAGTAGACCTTCTCAAGCCAGTGGTAACCCAAGCTGAATTCCAGAAACAATTCTGATATAACTTCATCATATCTGTACTAATTTGCTTATTGGTATAAAGCTTATCCTTAGGATAATCCTTCCAAAATGCCTTTATTTTGGCCTTTTATTTTCATGGACTAAAGGTGGGTTTGAAACTCAGCCATGATTGCCATGTGGGAAGTTTACAAACTAAGGTGTTAAAATTCACTTAACTGTATGGGTGAAAATTAGATTTTTAAGTTACTTGTTTTGTAATAGTTTAAATAAATTCTGTTCTGTAATAATGGTGTCTGTATTTTCATTGCACTTTTAGAATTGGAAAAACTCACTTTGCTTAATTACTACCTTTTCTGTGACTAATTCAAATCTATAAAATTGTTGTAGCCAAAAGGAAACCATACTAAAATGTGATTTGGGTTTTTGAAATCAGTGTGCCTTTTGCAAAGAGATGTTTAGCTGATGTTTTAAATTTGCATTGAGTTAATGCAAGTTTCTGTCATTAATTTCCTGTTTTCTGTTCAGTCTTTAAAAACCCACAGAACCAAGCCTGTTTCACTAAGATCTTGTGTATGCATTGAAGTCTTTTTCTATAATAACAAATACTGGGTCATTTTACTGTAGTTCTTCCAAATCTGGTTCTCATTTATTTGCCGCTTGTCTCTATCAGCCTTTGTCCCTCCCAACCTAATGTTTCTTTGTCCTCATGAGAAGTTTTCTGTGTTTACAAATGAAGAATTTTCTGTGTGAAGATTGTCATCATTTCTTTCTTTAGAGTTGAACATTCTTCTCTTTCCAAGCAAATGTTTAGTTTTTTTTTTTTGTCTTTTGGCTTCTAAATAGAGTTGCCCTCTGGGCTGCAGAGGCAGAGTACAGAAAGCCTCATTCTAGCATCCAGAGAGTTCTGGTTGGTGGAGGATGACGGAATAGTGAACAGGTGCCTATAGGCAGCACAGCCTAGCTTGGATATAGATCAGAGTTGATTTCAATTGTGACAAAGTGGAAGAACCAATACCATGGCTACTCTTTAGTTTCCTGTCTTTTATATCCCTTATTTTTCTCCATTGAGGAGTCAGTTTAAGCATATCTTGAAAGTGTCTAAAAGGTTTCTTGCAATGTCCTCCCCAGAGATTATAATTTATATTTTTACATTAGGAAAGTCATTGATACACAGAGTGTCCATAAGTTTGTGTGTGATTTTAAATTGCACATGAACTTCATGGACACCCTGTATTATGAAGGCATAGGTTATTTCCTGCATCAACAGCAACAATAGTGTAAGTTCATTTAAAAGAGTAGCAAACTGGCAGGCACGCCAATAATCCTAGCACTCTAGGAGGCCAAGGCACCTGGATCACCCAAGTTCAGGAGTTGGAGCCAGCCTGAGCAAAAGCAAGATCCCATCTCTACTAAAAATTCAAAAACTAGCTGAACATCATGACTGCAGCCTGTAGTCCCAGCTACCCAGGAGGCTGAGGCAGGAGGCCTCAGAGTTTGAGGTTGCTGTGAGCTATGACACATAGCACTCTACTCAGGATGACAGAGGGAGACTGATTTTCAAAAAAACAAAAATAAAAGAGCAGCAAACACAACTGGATTTGCTGCTGGTTCTAGGAAAATCAAGAATAGTCCTTTTGTCATGCTGTTGTCTTGCCTTCCCCTGGCTCCCAGTCTGTTTCTCCCTTATACCTAGCTCAGGTCATTGCAAAGCTGATAAACCTAATACCTTGAAGAAAACAGAGGCTTGGCACCTGTGGCTCAAGTGGCTATGGCACCAGCCACATACACCTAAGGTGGCAGGTTGAATCCAGCCCGGGCCTACCAAAAACAACAATGACGGCTGCAATCAAAAAATAGCCAGGCGTTGTGGCGGGCGCCTGTAGTCCCAGCTACTTGGGAGGCTGAGGCAGGAGACTGCTTGAACCCAGGAGTTGGAGGTTGCTGTGAGCTATGATGCCACAGCACTCTATCTAGGGGGAGAGCTTGAGGCTTTGTCTCAAAAAAAAAAAAAAAGAAAGAAAAACCAGAGCAGGTACCAAACCCCCATCCCTGTCCTTTCTCATGAGGGAGTTATGAATCTGAAACACCAAATACAGATAGGAACTGCTCTGACACACCCATATGAATCTGAAATGTCAGGTGCAAACAGGACCTGCTCAAATAGAACTGTCCTGAGCTGGTTACAAGCCTCCCTTTGGCTTTCTTTCTGTTGCTGTTGTTAGTATGGTGCTAGCACAGGAAAATTCAGAATAAACCATCATTTAAAGAAAGGAAAGGGAGAAAAACGGCAATCAGGACACTTGTAGATGCCTGGCAGCCATACGCATCCACAAATCAGTCTCTGTTGGAAGGCAACTTCAAAGATTGGGAAAGGTTAGGGAGAAACAATGGGCTCTTTTAAAGGTTCCTAGTAGGCTTAAGAAGGAAAAGTGAATGATTTAGCCTGGATGCAAGAACATGCAAAAGAGTAGTGATTTTTCTTTGGGTCTTAGATGGGTTATTTTGGGAAATGTGGCTGTTCCCTCTTTCCATTGCTAGTAGTCTGGGAAGGACTAGGTTTAAGTTACAGTGGGTGAGATGGAAGTTAAATAACCCATATTCAAGTGTTCTGAGTGTTGACAGTGTGTTGGTCACAGTGGATTAGCAGAAGGAAGAAGCGTGCCAAAGACTGAGAAGTATAGACTCTGGAGCCAGCCAGCTTGGCTTTGAATCCTGGCTTTGGCACTTAGTAGCTTTGGGGCCTTGGGCAAATTTCTATACCTCTAACCCTCATCTGTAAAAGGGGAATGACATACCTGCCCCTTTGAGGGTTATTTTTAAGATTAAAAGAGTTAGTGGGGCACCTGTGGCTCAGTGAGTACAGCACCAGCGCCATGTACCAGGGGTGGCAGATTCAAACCCGGCCCCAGCCAAACTGCAACAAAAAAAATAGCCCAGCATTGTTGTGGGCACCTGTGGTCCCAGCTACTTGGGAGGCTGAGACCAGAGAATCACCTAAGCCGAAGAGCCGGAGGTTGCTGTGAGCTGTGATGCCACAGCACTGAACGAAGGGCAACAAAGTGAGACTCTGTCTCTTAAAAAACAAAAACAGAGTTAGTATAGGTAAAGTACTTTGAACAGTGACTGGCATATATTAAAAGGGTATGTGTGTGATTAAAAAAAAAAATGTTAATGGCTCAGCACCTGTGGCTCAATCGGCTAAGGTGCCAGCCATGTACACCTAAGGTGGCGGGTTCGAATCCCCAGGCCCGGCCCACCAAACAACAATGATGGCTGCAACCAAAAAAAATGGCTGGGCATTGTGGCGGGCACCTGTCCCAGCTACTTGGGAGGCAGAGGCAGGAGACTCACTCGAGCCCAGGAGTTGGAGGTTACTATGAGCTGTGATGCCATGGCACTCTACCCAAGGGGATAGCTTGAGACTCCATCTCAATCAATCAATCAATCAATCAATCAATAAATAAATAAATAAATAAATGTTGGCACTCTACCCAAGGGGATAGCTTGAGACTCCATCTCAATAAATAAATAAATAAATAAATAAATAAATGTTGGCACTCTACCCAAGGGGATAGCTTGAGACTCCATCTCAATAAATAAATAAATAAATGTTAATAGCCAGGTGCTGTGGCATGTGTCTGTTGTCCCAGCTACTTCAGAGGGGCTGAGGTGGGAGGATTGCTTGAGACCAAGAGTTCAGTGTCAGCCTGGGCAACATAGTGAGACCCCTATCTCTTAAAAAAATGGCATGAGCAACAGAAAGGATCTTAGGGTCATGTGTCCATTGCTTCATTTTACAGATAAGGAGGAAGACATAGGAGATAGAATCAGTATTAGAAGCCAATAATCCTATAGACCTATAGTCCAGGACTTTTGCTACTACTATGCTCTAAACCCCACCACTGATTTCCTCAGAAAGTCCCAGTGGCATGCATATGTACAAAATTACATTAACCATTGCTTCAGGAGCCCCAGGGCCTAGCTTCTAAAAATCAGAGGTTAGATTGCAATCTCTTTCAACCTATACTCTGCCTTGTTTTTAGACTTGGGTCTCTCATACATATTCTTATTTCTGACAGAGTGCTGTCAACACTAAAACAGATTACCAAAATAGTCTCTCTTTCTGATTAAGAGAATGAAAATTGAGGGTCATGTAACAGACCAAGGCTTTTGTGAGATATAGACCATGTAAGGGTTATCAGGGCTCTGGGAAAGATAGGGATCACTCCCAGGATCCTAATAGACTCAGAGAAAATAGGTCAGATGTCAAGACTTCCCACCTTGACCAGTGATTCTTTACCTCTAATCCCTCTAAGTCTCTGATGACAGCTTCCCTTTCATCAGTCAAATGCATGACTCATACCAAAATATTTTCAAGTGGCTTCAAGGTTCATAAGCCTCTCTAGCTTCAAGAAACTCTGTACTTGGCAGCATAATAGGAGCACACTTTGGATCGGATGGCCTAGTTAGTTCAGATCCTCTACCACTTGTTAGCTATGCAACCTTGAACAAGTTAATGTCTTAGGCCTCAATTTCCTCAACTATAAAATGAGGATAAGAATAGTATTTAATTATAGAGTTGAGAATGAAATGAGTTAACGTATGTAATATTTCTAGTACACGGCTGACTGTACAATAGTGTTCACTATTAGAGCTGTCCTTGCAGCTTAGCTTAGTTAATGTTCACAGACAGAATGAATGAATAATTCTAGTTGAGATGCCAAGCCTGTAAGAGCATTATGGGGAAGATGAGTTAAATTAGGCTTTCTTCACCTGAAGGCCAAGAAGCACCTGATTGTTTTGAAAACTATGATTAAGCATGCAGGTGTGATTTGTTCTTAAGTAATTGTCATTAGTTTTTAATTTGGAGCCCCTGTTGTTCTGGCTACTACAAAAGGCCCCAAGGTTTTCCACCTAGGGGTCAAAGAAGCTGCCTATGCCAGCTCACCTGCCCACACAAGCTGAAAGAAGGTACTTGTTCCCCATGCCTGTGCTCTGACCTCTACAAGTTAAATAAAGGGCTTATCACAGCTACCTTTAGCTCCTCAGTTCTTTTTTGGTTTGTCTGAATCCAGTGTGAACCTTCTTAGCCTCAACCATTGGCACTCTTAAGTATCCTAACCATTGTGTTGCTGATAGGCTATAGTTACGCCCAGAAACTGATCCACTTAACCCTCAGAGCTGCCAGAGCCAAGCAGCAACGTCTCTTATGTGACATTCAGGTAACCTTTTTTCTAGGTGCCCTGACATGAAAACAGTTTGAGTAGCACCAATTGGGACTGTCAACTGGTATTAACTCATGAGAGTCACATAGGCAGTCCAGATTCCAGGTATAGGTGAGTGAGTGGCAAAGAGTAAATACTGAAGAGCAGAGGCTGGGGGCTTCCTGCAGGCTTTGTAAGTGTAGTAGTCTGCAGCTATATAGGCAGCACAGTGAATAGAGAGTCCTGCCAAGGGAACACTCCAGTGACTCCCACCTTGCACATGAGGACCTGATGAGTCACTGTGAGAGGATTTGTGGAGAGCCCATGGTACAAGATGCTAACAAAACCATTGTGAACCAGAAATCAGCCCAGAGGGGGGGAGTGCCCAGTGGTATAGGGATTTATAACAGGACCCAGCTATGACTGCCAGGTGGGCTCTAAGGGTGAGAGAAGGCTATTGAAGGGAAATGGTATATATGGACTTGTGCTTTTTTAATTTTAGGGTTACCCAGACTGTTAGAAAATGAATTGGGGCCATGAGTGGTGGCCCATGCCTGTAATCCCAGCATGTTGGGATGCTGGGGTGAGTGGATTGCTTGAGCTCAGGAGTTCAAAACCAACCTGAGCAAGAGCGAGACTGCCTTCCTCCCACTAAAAACAGAAAAACTAGCCTGGGCATTGTGGCAGGTGCCTCTAGTCCCAGTTACTCAGGAGGCTGAGGCAAGAGGATTGCTTGAGCCCAAGAATTTGAATTTGCTATGAGCTATGATGCCATGGTACTCTACCCAGGGTGACAAAGTTAGACTCTTGTCTCAGGAAAAAAAAAAAGAAGAAGAAGAAATAAATTGGAAACAGGAGTTTAGACATATGTTAAGAGGCTCTTACTGTAATCGTGAGGTGAGAGATGATACTTGCCTGAAATAGGTACCTAGACTTTTAAGGAAAAGGAGGACTCAAGAGTGACCCCTATGGATTCTGGGTAGATAGAGATGTCATTTCTGCGATAGGAGAAAGGCGATACTGGAAGTAGAATAGCTCTGGGTGTTTGAGGGCACATTGTGAGTTGGGGACTGTGAGATGTTCCCTGAGGATGGTCAGCAAGACTAGTGGTGGTCGTAAGACTAGAGATGCTAAAGTGGATTGTCAATAGTAGGATTGAATGCCTGCCTTCAATGAGGCTCTCTCCTAAGAGGAGCAAAATTGAAAGTGGGTTTTGATCAGTGAGTTCATACTTTACAACCAATTTGACAAGCATGCTTCTCTTCTATGCTCAACTTTTAGAATTCTTAGATGTGTATATTTTGAACCCTTTTCATAAAAACTAGCATAGTTTTTAATCTTTTTTTTTTCTTGGCTAGCCTTATTAACTCCTTCCCTGTATGTCCTTGCAATAAATAGGAGGAAGCTGGGGACTCATAAATCTATCTGTTTTCTCAGATTTGTGACCCAGAACAAAATCTCTGACCTCAGCTGTGGCTCTTGGTGCTGGCCAGAAGTCAACTTCATGTCTCAATACATGAGTAGCAGTTTACTATGGAGAGCCTGGGGCTGCAGACGGTGACCCTTAGTGATGGGACAATGGCCTACGTCCAGCAGGCTGTCAAAGGTAAGTATTTGGAAGAACCTCAGTATCCTTCCCTGTATCTCAACCTCTGGGAGTATCCCCTTCAGAGAGTCTCACCGCCACCCTGCCCTCAGCTCTACATGAGAATCTCCCGTGATACTTGATGGAAAGAGAACTCTAAAATAAAATATCATCTAGGTAAGCTAGAAAGTCAGGCCGTGGGAGCCAAGACCTCTCAAAGGCAGAATTCCTTACATGTAGTGAATAGTTCACAAATATTTCTGCAGTGGATGAACACATTGCTGGTTATAACTTCTTGCTTTTCAAATATTCCCCGTCCAGTTTCTTATGCTCTCTAGAAGCAGTTCATCATCCTAATTCAAGCAAATTTAAGCATTCAAACTGTCCCCTGAGCATCTACCTTGTATAAGATATTCTTTTAGGTTCAAAGGGGGAACACCCAAGCATACATCTTATGCCTTAGTCCAGCGGTTCTCAACCTGTGGGTCGCGACCAACAGGATCTGTATTAAAGGGTCGCAGCATTAGGAAGATTCAGAACCACTGCCTTAGTCCATCCACACTAGGAGTTGCCAGAAATAAAAAGGCACAGTCTGGGCGCAGTGGCTCACATCTGTAATCCTAGCACTCTGGGAGGCCGAGGCAGATCAGTTGAGCTCAAGAGCAGCCTGAACAAAAGTAAGACCTCATCTTTACTAAAAATAACAAAAAATTTTGCCAGGCCTTGTGACAGGCGCTTGTAGTCCCAGTTACTCCGGAGGCTGAGGCAGGAGGATCACCTTAACCCAGAAGTTTGAGGTTGCTGTGAGCTAGGTTGATACCATGGCACTCTAGCCTGGGCAATAGAGTGAGCCTCTGTCTCAAATTTTAAAAAGGCATACAGAATTGCAGGTAAATAATGAATGCTTTTGCAGTATAGGTATGTCCCAAATAATGCATGAGATAGATATGTATAAACATGGGATTAAATACTAAAATAATACTATGTACTTAAAAAATTGTCATTTATCTGAAATTCAGATTTACCTGGGCATCCTGCATTTAATCTGGCAATCTTACCCCTATTCTCCTGGAACTTAAATCAAGGTAGATGTGGAGTCAAGAGAGAGTGTCGTTGAAAGCAAGAGCTGCAGGCCAGGGTCACTCCTTTCTTGCCAGCATCCCATTTAGTTGCCATGCCTCAGTCTTACACATGTCAGATGGCATTCATGTCTGCCTTGGACAGCACTAAACACTGCCTTGTTCCTACTCTTTGCTTGGCCTTTTCTGGACTGAGCATCACAGTTCTAATGACCATATTGTCATTGCAACATCACTTCCTTCATTTCAATATATTGTCAGGATGTTTCCATTCCTAAGTTTACAGATAAGTTGTTTACTGATTTCATTTTAAATTGTCTGTTTCCTGATGATGACTAAAGAGTCCTCTTAATCTCCTGGGTAAACTCTTTCCATATGCCAGTAGGTGAGGATGCCTCTGTAAATATGTCTTGGCCTCATTCTCTTGAGAATAGAAATTCTCTACAATACTTTTGAAGCCTAAAACCCTGTCTGCAGACTTCCTGCACGGGTCTTGCCGCTCTGGTTAAGTCTCACCAGAGGTGCAGTGGGAAGAATTTAGGAACTCTGTGTTTACTCCTTGGACCCGTTTAGTTGCCATGCCTCAGTCTTCCACTGCAAACTAATGGTTGAATGAATGCATAAAAAGCAAGTGACTACACCTGGCCTGAGAGAGCTACTCTTATAATTTTTTTCTTATAGCTGGATCTCTTTGCCTCCCCTGCCTCTCCCTTTATCACTCATCCCTCTTTCTGGCTCTGTTCTCTGCCTCCTCTGCAGTATTGCAGTGTGTACTTACACTCACGCCCTAATACACACACACTTACGACAGATTTCCCCCTGAGTTGTCCTTCAAAGACCAGGACCACGTTGTCCTGGTGAGTTTCTCTGAGGCTTTTGACTAAAACACTTACATCTTTGTCAGCAGCAGCTCTGTATCTGGGTCCTACTTTGCCAGCAGGAAGCTCTAAAATTTTTTTATAGAGACTTATCTATAATTGGAATGAACATAAAATATTCAAACTCTACACTTTGAGAGTGGAAGAAAAGGCTCGGCGCCTGTGGCTCAATCGGCTAAGGTGCCAGCCATGTACACCTAAGGTGGCGGGTTCAAATCCCCAGCCCGGGCCCGCCAAACAACAATGATGGCTACAACCAAAAAATGGCCGGGCGTTGTGGCGGGCGCCTGTG
>CAUYQV010025634.1:0-22343 GCA_963574575.1 Galagoides demidoff | reverse complement strand
ACATTCTTGAGATATTTTGCTAAGAAGAGTATGTTCCAGCTCCATCTATGTAATCATGAAAGAGGTAAAGTCTCCATCTTTTTTAAGGCTGCATAATTTTCCGTTGTATACATATACCACAACTTATTGATCCATTCATGGATCGATGGGCCCTACTGACTCTTTTTGTATAATTTGCACTTCACCCCTCTTCCCCAGGCTATAGCGATTTCACTGATGCACATACTGTAGGTACTTAATAAATACTTGCTGTGTAAATAAATTGCTTTCCATTACTAAAACTCCATTGCAGATTATTTTTAAATGATAAAGAGGCTTAGAAAGAATATGGTAGACGAGGTTTGCACTAGGGTTTGAATGTACATTAGACGTCTTCCATAATTTTGACATAATCCAAACCGTGCTCTTCTGGAGAGCAGAGAGGCCTGTCAGTGCATCTTCTCCCATTGAAGGTGCTCAGGAGGTGTAATGAACAAGGAGAGGCAAACGTGCTTTCTGGCTGCTGGTTTTGCTGTTTCAGCACTGACTGAACTGAAGCGTGAGGTGTGAAAGTAGGACCAACATTACAAATCCCAGAAAAATAAGTCTTCTACTTACTTAGCTGCTCACGAAGTCTGTTTCAGGATTACAGGCTTTCAGGAGAGGCAGGTGACCAGCCAATATTCTGGTTGATCTTTGGCAATGAAAGCTGACATAGACGCTGACACACAGGAGCAGCTTGGATAATGACACTTGGAACGGAAATCTAGACTTTATTGGACACAGAAGACAGAACCCCTAGATAAGTGTAAACTTCAGAAGAAGGTTAATTGTCCCAAACTGTAGCATCCCCAGTGTTAAACCCTGGGAAAGAGTACACACATTACTTCAGTTTCCAGGGTTCCTGCATAAATTTAAAGTTTTCAAGGATTGGGAAAGAGGTGGGGGATGGCAAGAGAGAAGATATTTGAAATACTAGAGATCCTATGAGTGTTTAACTGTAAAAGATCTTTCTTGATCAGTCACAGAGAAACAGCTTAGAAAAACTAGATAGTCAAGGATAAAGTATTAGGCTTCTCATGTTATTTTTTTTATCTCCATCACTGATAAAGTAATGTATAACAGATTGAATTATTATAACCATGAACTCTTCATACTGATTTAATATAAAATATATTATTTGTCCTTCTGCTCTGAGAGCTCTGTTTCTCTGAGAAATAACATGTCTTTAAATTATTCCATTAAGTGAAGCCTCTAGTTGCTTGTATTCATTCTTGTGCTAGGCTAATATTTATAAATGGAGTTTTATTTTATTTCATTATTATTTTTTTTTTTTTGAGTCAGAGTCTCAAGTTGTCATTCTAGGTAGAGTGCTATGGCGTCACAGGTCACAGCAACCTCCAATCCTTGGGCTTAAGCGATTCTTCTGCCTTAGCTTCCAGAGTGGCTGGGACTACAGGCACCTGCCACAATGCCCCCACAATTTTTTTTTTGCTGTAGTTCTCATCGTTGGTGTTTGATGGGCCCAGGCTGGATTCAAACCTGCCAGCTCTGGAGGATGTGGCTGGCGCCGTAGCCATTTGAGCTACAGGCGCCGAGCCTAAAATGGAGTTTTAAAAGGCAGTTTAAAAAGTTATCCCCCCTTTTTTTTCTGCTATTTTAAATATCCTTTCTTTACCTAACCAAAATTCCTCCTCCTGAAATGGATTCGTTTTGTGTGATTCCATGTAGAAGTCAAAGCAAACAGCTAACATAAACGGAACCCTTCATTATATGGCAGAAACTCTTGTGTCTTATGTTAACTTATTCAGTCTTCATGATACTGCTCTGAGAAACTATCTTGATTTTACACCTGGGGAAACTAAGGCACAGAGAAGTTAAGAGACTTGGTGATTATTACTGAGCTTGTAAGCTGGGCAGATAAGCTGCTCCTTCTGCAGGCCATCCTTTTAACCAGTAAGTCCTTCTTGCAGAGAAGGGGCAGTTGCTGGGGTCCTGCTTCAGGGGCAGGGTCCTTTAAGACCTATGAACTAGAAGTGATCAACTGGAAAAAAAAAAGTTAAAAGTGGCAAGAGATAAAGAGACAGGACACGCAGAATAGAGTTTTCAAAGATGAGAATACAGGTGACCATTGCTACCTTATGGGGTTCCAGTGAGTGGCCCTGAGTGTTTGCTCCACCCAGCTTTTATTGAAGGCTGTTTTCTCATTTAGCTGAGAGGATAAGCTGAGGAAGAGAATAAAAACTTTAGCAGTTTCTCTGAGTAAGCATGTTCTTTTTTTATCTATGATCATTAACATTAAGGATCTGGGCAGCCTTGAGAAATCTGAAACCTGAGCCTTGTGTGGGGGCAGCCTCCTGACTGTGGCCACGCACACAGATTCCTTGGGGGAGGTTGGAACCCTCAAGTCCCCGTGGAGCAGGGGCAATGGTGTCAGGCATCTAGAAGGGAAAAATTTTCTTCTGATCTCCACCCAAGGGTTTCTGTCTGCAATTAGGATACAAACTCTCCTGCCCATATTTCAGGGCTTGAGCTGTGCCCTTGATCTCTGCCCTGGTCATAATGCAAATTCCCACAATGGGTGTTAGCTTTGACTATTGACCAGGCAGAGGACAACCTGTTCCTCCCCAGGCCTTGCACTTACTTCTGTTATGGCCATTGTCCTTCAGAATGTTTTCAGATTAGAGCAGGGATGTTTGCAAGCTGTATCCCTTACAGGCCAGGCTCTAGTAAAAACTGAACTGCTCAGACAAGTAATTTAGCTGCTAGTTTAAAAGTAAGCTAGATAAACTGTTTTTATTCCGCCTTGCTCAGCTTCTGTCTGTCTTTCCCCTTTTCTGGAGGTGTTTTCCCTTGCCAGGAATGGGGTCTGCAGTCCCCATTCTCCCTGCAGGCAGTGTTTCGTTCATCTGTCTATTCCTAACACCCTACTCAGTGTCCCAAACTTAGTTGCCACTTATCATACATTTGTAAAATAGAACACTTATTAAGCATTAGAACAGTCATATCTCTGTGTCTGTTCTTTTTGCCGTAGCCAGACTCACATCTTGCCATTTCTTATCTTGGTAAAACCATCAAATTGATTTCCTCATTTAACTTTCAACTGATACCAGTTTCAAGTATGGTTTTGAACTTTTCATTTCATTCATTTGCTCAAAAATCTACCATGAATCCCCTTGAACTCTTCTGTGTGTCTGGCATTCCAAGGTCTCTGTTGTTGGTCCCAGCATCTCTCTTATTCCGCTTGTCTCCCAGAGTCCTGTACTCCCCAGTGTTGTCATGGTATGTCCTGTGATTTAACACTTACTCCCACCCACAGACTGTGCATGGGCTTCCCTTGCTGCTGTGTGCTCTTGCAATTCTCACCTCATCTCGTCCCCATTGATGATCAAGGTGCCCATCAAATGTTACCACTTTAAAAAGTAAAAGTTCTCCACTCGTTTCACTTGACTACATTTCCTCCTTATTTTGGACTCAAATAATGTTTTACTATACTTTGCTTTATATTAAATGCTTTTGTATTTTTCTTCTTATTGAGATAAAGGATTATATCTCCCTCATTTTTATTGAGAACTAGCAGTGGAACACATAAGAAAATCGATGCATGTGCTGTCAGATTGTCACCAATTTATACTCAACACTTTTCTTATTTACAAGGCTGATTTTTTTTTTTTTTTGGACGAAAGGTCTTTATTGGTAGGGGAGGGAGGCTGCAGAGCAGCACCAAGGAGGAGAGAAGAGAGGGGAGATAAGGAGAGAGTGGGGAAGAGAAGAGAGAGGGGGAAGACAGGAGAGAGAGAGAAGGAAGGCAGAAGGAGGTGAGCGAGTACAAGGCTGATTTAAAGAAAATTTTCTGTCATAGAATCATTAAACTCTAGAGCACAAAAGGATTCTTGCAATGGTTTTATGTACCTGCCATATTTGACCAATACATGGAATGGCTAAGAGACTTTCTAAATCTGAATGCTCGGTCTTTATGGCACCTACATTCAACCTTGAGCCCTTTCCTCTGTATAATGCTGCCTATGAAAGATTGAGAAGTTTTATAACAGCGGTTCTCAACGTGTGGGTCACGACCCTCTTTAACAATGAAAATACATTGTGGCATTAGGAAGGTTGAGAACCACTGTTTCATAACAACAGTGTAGAAGACTTTGGAAGTTTCTAGATGGCATCAGGCTATCTTTTCGTAGACCCTTCAGTGGTCTGTTCAGCAGGAAAAAGACTAAAAAAGGTGATGAGTGTAGTGAGGTGCCATTGTTGTAATTGTGGTTTGATGTTGTAATCTGCCTAATGGCATTTATGTATATAGAGACCAGTTATAAAAAATTACTTCCTATGATGAATCTGTTTATACTTTAACTTTTTTTGAAATCTGTTATGTATTAGTTGACAAACTCCCCTCCTAATGGCAAACAGACAAAGCAAAAACTTTTACTCAAAGTAAAAACTGTTGGATATATCAGATAGGAATTGATATCATAGTATTTCCCATTGTATGGATAAAGAATACCAAAGGTAGCAACTCTATCAATATTGGGGTTGTGACTTTAGCAGGATAGCAGCCAGGAGGGGGACCCTTCTCTTACATGGTGGATACCAGGGCATTCTGCTTGCTCAAGAGAGGGTAACTGTGACCTCTCTACAACATCCAAAGGATAATACCATTAGCAGTGGGAGACTGCAAAGGACAGGTGCTAATAATTCTGAAATCAGTGTTGCTGCCATCACACCAATGAGCCATGGCCTGGTACAGCTTGGTTCCCCCATTCACTTTCAGGTGATGGAAATGTCAGACTTTAACCTGTCCAGTTATGCTACTAAGGGCAATCGTTTGCCTTTTCAAATGAGATGCTGATGCTCATAGAAGCAAGTACTTCCCTTTTGAGAAGTTGACGAGAACTGCTTCTCCTAAAGAATGCAGGCTGTGACTTTCTTAAGGTGGTGGCAAAACACGTACCTACATTCATATGTGGGGAAAGAATGGCTGCAGTGGGAGCAATGAGATTTGTTTTTATGCCTTGCCATATACTTCCATATATGTTTATCCCAAGGTACATTTTGTCACCTACTTCTAGTTACAGTCCAAACTGTGATGTTTGAGATATCCCCACGATCTGGCCCACCTACCAGATACCCCGCTGCTCCTTCCACGCACATCTCACCTGTTTTAGTCAGCACTGGCTTCTCTCTATGCTTACCCCATGCTGACTCAGCAAAATTCAAATTAACAAATTTTGTTAAATGTCCACCATATGCCTGGAATTTTGCTAGGAATTACAGAAGGATGGAGGAAGAGAAGGTATTGATTGGTAATGGAAAGATAAGCACATAAATTAATCTGAAATGAAGTAGAGTGAACAGTGGAAAGAACAAAATGTTAAGAAGTATTATATTGGGGTTACAAGCAGACATCAAAAAAGTTCATTTAACTGTCTGTGAGTATTTTTAATGTAATAGATGTCCCTAAAAGATTTTGAATAGGGAATTAATGATTAGAACATGAGGTGGGTGTTATAAAAGATAAACTAGACAAATAACTAAAATTAGGAAAGCTACACTTTTATGTAAGTTTTAATGGCAGTTCTCATGGAGGTAGAAATGAGATGAAGGGAAGGATTCCAACGACATTGCAGTAAGAATTCTGCTATACTGCAGTGGGCAGACATGTGAATTCCAAAAACAGGTGTGTGTGTGTCTTGGCCCTGCCATTTACTAGTTTTGTCACCTTAAAGGAATTAATAAACTGATATATGCATCAGAATCCTTATTTATAAACTGGAGATTACCTCTGCACCCAAGTCAGAAGTGTGTTTTTACTTCATATGAATAATCTTTATAAATGTCTGGCACAGAGTAAGCACTCAATAAACATTTAATATTACTGTAGATGAGTTTTGAGGGAGATGATTGAAGAATTTGATCAGAATACCCTCCTCTCCCCTTTTTAAAAAAGTACCTTTCCTCTTGCCTCTCTGCTTGTAGAAATCCACCCATCTCTATTCTATTTCCACTCTGAAGAATTTCTTGGACAGTCCTGTGCACAGTGATCTCTCTTTCCTGCCTCTGAGTTCCTAAAATACTGATTGTTCTCATCATTAGACACTATACCTTGTGCTGTTAAACATATTCCTTAGATAAAAATTTTAAAATTAATGTCAATTCCTGTTTCTCCACGTTCAAATGAATAGTAAAGCAGATTAACTACAGGAAGTGATTTTGCTTGCGCTCATTTCTTGGTGCTAGAATCCACTAGGTCCTCAGCTCAAGGTCTTTAAAAGGACAATAAAATAAATTCAAAATACTTCTGCACAGGGTGGTGATAAAGACTGGGGACCAGTGGAAAAGCAGAAGAGCTCCTGCCTGGGGACCAGTGAGCACCAGCTCCAATTAGCCAGGGAACAAAGCGAGAAGTAGCCAACTCCAAGTACCGTTTTATGACAACTCACAATAAACACCTGAATTCGATTCAAGTTCATAGGGCAAAGACACCCCTTTCAACAGTAGCTAACTTTGTCCCCCAATTTATTATATTCTCTCAAAGGGGCTTACAATTATTTTGTCTGGAATGAAAGACAGTCTTACTTTAAGAAATCTCTAATTTCTTTGAAAATGGCAGATGCTAAGCTGCTTTTGCAGCAGAACTAGAGAAAAATTAAAAACTGGCTGAATTAATTTCCTCTTATTCTCTTGAGTTGGTTTATTTGGCCTCATATTAGTAGAACTACATATGTAATTTTACAAAACAACATATGGAATATGTTGAGAGTATAAATGTGTAGTGGGCTATCAGGGCATCAGAGGGATTTTGCTTTGAAACATGCACTTTTAATATTGATTGATACCATAGAGTAGAACATCTCAAAAGGATATTGCATCTTTTTGCTTTTAATAAATTTATCATCTTTTACAAAAGATCTAGATCCTTCTTTTCTTCTAAAGATCTAAACCTTTTCTTTTCTTCTGTCAATCTCATCAAATGTATAGATTTCCTGTCTTGTGAGAGGTATTATTAATATTCCCAGACAAGATAAATATGCAGAGAAATGTGATTGACATCTTCTTGTCCAGTCTGGGTTGCAAGTGTAAAAGTCTATAAAATATCAACATGGTGATAGGCAAAAAATGAGAAGGGATATGCCATTGCTGACTACGGCATATATCCTTCATGTATATTTAGTGTATTTGTATTTTATACATATATATGTCTATGTATATAGTCACGTATTTCATATTCCTGACACATTAATAAAAGTGATTATGTATGACTTCCAAGTAATATAAAGATGAACTTGTGTGCCTGACACTTTATCTCCTCCTTCCTTTGTACAAAATGGAATGTGGACTAGTCTGGGCCATCCAACCTCAGCCAACACAGAGAAGACCCTAGGGGATGGAAGAGTAGCAAAATATTTATAGGAAAGAGCTTCCCCACAAGCCTAGAAATGGTCATCCTGAGACTGTCACCCGAGAAAGAAATGCAATTCTACTTTGAGCCATTGAATTTTAAGGTCTTTGGTTAATTTATATCTAAAGTAATATATTTGCCGTCTTGACTTATTTATTTCTACATTCTTCCCCTTTCACTCCTATTCCCCCAAAGCTTTTTTTCATATATACCTCACAACATAAACTGTAATATTTTTAAAAAGCTCGTCAAAAAAATTTCTTAATCGAAAGGAAAATTCACAGAGAGATTTACAGGTTAGTTTTTATTCCTGACATGGATCATTGGAAAACCGTTACAATGTCACTCACTTTCCTCAAACTTTATTTTCAGATGTGAATTTGATAATTTCATCTTGACTTATTAATCACAATAATGAGGACCGAGATAATATAGTGGGGGACTTGGTGAGGTAGGACTTAATTTAAGGGGACAGGGAAAAGAAGCAGAGTAATATTTGAAAAGTACAAGCTCGTCTACCTCTGCTGGTGAAGACGGAAAGGCTCCTTGGAGCACAGAGACTTTGATCTGAGAAAAACATTCTGATCACTGTTACGAATTAAGTCATAAGGCTTCCTCTGTTGTTTTGGGGAAAATATAATTGAAATTCTTTTGACTTGGGTAATGCATGCCACCACTCTTTCCTACTCCTTGGTAGGTTTAAAAATTTCGGGGATAGGCTCGGTGCCGTAGCATAGTGATTAGGGCACTGGCCACATACACTGTGGCTGGCGGGTTCGAACCCATCCTGGGGCAGCTAAACAGCAATGACAACTGCAACAACAACAACAAAATAGCCGGGCATTTTGATGGGGGCCTGTAGTCCCAGCTATAATAATAATAATGATAATAATAAAACAAATTCAAAATTTTGGGGATAAGTTAGCAGATGTAGGAACCAAATAGCCTTCTGGAAGTAAGAATATGAAAGCATGATTTCGTTTAAGAATTAGAATGTCTCTAATGAGCCTACTTGGACCAGACTGAGAAAGACATCCCACATCCTCCCTGACCTCTTTCATCTTTATCTCATGCTTCTGTTTTTAAGAGATGACCATTTTATTAATTTTTAAAAACTCATATTGATCCATTATGTTATAATTTTTCCACTCAGCTCTATGTCATATTCTTTTTTTTTTTTTTGCAGTTTTTATCAGGGCTGAGTGTGAAGCCACCACCTCCGGTCTATGGGGCCAGTTCCCTATTCCTTTGAGGTACTGGCACCACCCATGTCATATTCTTAATGAGAGTTCATCTGTCAATTTTTTGTTGTTCTCCCACCTCTTTTGTCTGTAATTATCAACATATTTGGACTAAAATGTTTACATATTTCAATTAGAATTGAGAATATCCTCTATTTAGCAAAATTTTCTATTATTTCATTCTCAAAAATATCCTGATTTGAGAATCTTATAGTAGAGTCATACTCCCTAGAAGTTCTGTGTGTGAGGGAATTGGACTTAACACAACACCTGTACCCAGGGAGTGACAGGTGAGGGCTGGACCGGGCAGCTGTAAGACTGACTTGGGAGCTCCTTCTCAGCTACTCATTCTAAACCTAATGGGCGTGCTGTATCTGTTGGGATGCAAGTGACAAGAGCTCTGTCAGTTAAAAGGTGTCCTATTGAAAAGCAAAGGCCTCCTGTGTCAAGGAGCAAACATGGTTGGGGCAAGCCTGGCAGTAAATAGACTGCTTTCTTTCTCCTCCCAACAGCTCCTTCTCTCTGTGCTGTGCTAAGAACCTGTTGCGGCTTGGTAGGGTCACCCCACATTTCTGTTGTAGGAGAGTTGCCTCTCTTCATGGCTGAATTCTTTCTCAGGGTGTTCTTTGGTTCTTCCTGTAGGAAATACTGTTGGGAATGACCCACGTCTTTTTTGGATAGAGTTTATTTTCAAATAGAGACCCCTCCCCCACCATGTATGCAAATGAAGTGATAATAAAGGGGGTAAAAAAATACTTTGTATACATTTAAAAGATTTGTCCACGAAGTTATGGAAAACTTCGCTGTTATTATTATACTGCCTTAAAAAAATGTATATTCTACATAGTTCCCAAATAAAACATTATGACAACTATAGTCACGTGGTCACCAGTTTGTGTGAAGTGTTCCAAGCTCTAGAAGGATTTCGTTTAGTAGAATTTGTCATGCCTAAAATTTCCCAACTCATTTGAAAGATTGTTCATTAACTGTAGAAAAGCCAGCATGGATGAAATGAAGAGGACACTCTCCCCAGGCTGTTGATCTGGGTAGGAGGCTGTTCCGTGTGAGTGGGTTCCTGGTTCTCAAAGGCCTTAGTTCATTCTGCCTACACCTAATAAAAGCAGTAAATAGGGAGGTTTTCACACTAACACAGAAGCAAGGAGATGTGAACTTATCATTTACTCATTATAAGGACCCTTAAAAGGATAGAGTGTCCAGGGGGAACTTGTCATCTTTAATAAGCAGATCTCAAACTGGGTCAGTTTTCCTCCATTTCTAGATATCCTGAAAGAATGTCTACATAACAATCCCTGAAAAGCTAGCTTCCTTCATTTTTTCTCCTAGTAATTTGCACATTTCTCTTCTTTATATCCCCTTTGAAATCAATTAGCAGATATTACTTGTATGTCCACTTCTTTAGCGTCAACCCATTAGTAAAAACAGAGGTTTCCATGAGGAATATGTTTTTGTTCTTGCTTTGTGAACCTCTGGCAAGCGCCTTTCCAGCTAGCTGTGTGTTAATAAGACAAGATGTACTGGGAGCAGATTCACGGCCGAAGTTAAGGCAATTAAGGGAACACTGGTTTCTGGTATGGACTCACTGAATACTTAAATGTCTGCACCACGTGTAAAAATTTTGTGAGAGCAACATAGAGATGACTTACCTTTGGGCCTTTCTATAGTTATTTCCTTATTTATCTTAAAACAAGTAAAGGAACTATGTTGTCTTAGTTTTCTGGGGCTGTGATGACAAAGTGCCACTGATTGTGCGGCTGAAACAACAGAAATATATTGGCTCCCTGGTGAACAGCTAGAAGTGTGGGACTGTGGTGCTGCCGAGTAGGTTTTCTGAGCCGTCTCTCCCTGCCTTGCGGAAGGCCATCTTCTCCCCGTATATCACGCGGTCTTCCTTCTCTGCATATCTGTGTCCTAACCACCTCTTGTAAGAACATCATCGTAGCAGATTGGGTCCATTTTATTGGCCTCATTTTTACTTAATTAAAGCCCTCACTAAGGGCCCTGTGTCCACATAGTCACATTCTGAGATACTAGGGCTCAGAACTGCAACACGAGTTTTGGGAAGGACATAATTCAGCGCATAACAGAAGCCATGCCTGTTACTTTAGTTTTCTAATAACAGTACTTTAAAAAAACGACATCGTCTCTCTTTCTTATGTTTCATAAGAAACAGAACACATTTAAGACCACAGGGCATCTACACAGGTAAGTATAAATCTGGTTGGCATTTTAATTTTCTCACCAGAAGTCTTGTTTTCATGTGCAAGTGCCAAAGGTTCTGGGAGATTTTTTCACTGTTAGTCTCCCTATGAAAGCAGCTGTTCAATGAACCGGCACGTATTGTTACCTCATCAAGAAGCAGAGGAAGATTATGCCGTGATCGAGTTTTGGATGGCTGTACTCAGGCTTTCTGATTGTCTGAGCCCCACTGATTGATGTGATAGGCCTGCTCTGGGGCAGTTACTCATCCCTGGTATTTGTCCAACTCAAACCTCCACGTTATTGATGTAAATGATGCCCCCTATGCCTGCCTTACAGATCAATCCAAGTTGACAGAACTGTGTGAGAGACACGTGTGCTCCCAACTGGGATGACAGTCACAGTGTTTATCAACTTTCCTGTTACTTCACTGGCAAATTGAGAGCTTTGGAGGATGAGGAGATAAGAGACAACAGGGAGAATCTGTTTGCTGCTCTGAAGGTGGCATCTCAGCATCTCAGAAGACTGTGTGAGTAGAGGTCAGAATACAAAGAAAGCAGTCACGGCAAAGGATGATTCGTTTTTGAAAATGAAAGCATCCCTACGCCGGGGGGAAAGTCTTAAACCAGAGCCGTCAAATAGACTCGGAACTTGGAAAACGTTCTCCTGTATACCAAGTTCTGCATTTTTAGCTTTGGCCAAGGTGTTTTCTTCTGTATATATAGTAAAACATGAGCTTTATGTGTTCTTTACACATCTGGTTATTAGAAGATCAATAGGCTACATGTGATTTCTGATTTGAAAATGATGGAATAAAGGCTATGGCATCCCTTCTTCTTTTATGAGAAATCACCCCAAATCTAAAGAATAATGAGAAGGTAACATAAACTTGATGTCTGCTGGAGCCGGGAAACACATGAAACCTCTGAACAACAGTAACAATGAGGAAGGGGGATGTTGCTTGTTCTCTATGGCTAGTTCAACGCAAACATCCTTCCATAAAAGTAACTGGGCACAGATTCAGTTTTACTTATAAGAGGGTGGAACAATCTAAAAGGAAAATTCTATTCTCTTGTTTCTAAAACATTCCACTTGATAGCATTTTTCTTTTGCTACATAAAGGGCATCTGCATTCTGTATCAGAAATGCACAGGCTAAGTTTCCATATGTCCAATGAGATCACCACTATATTCTAGTTCCATAACTTTGCCCCCGTGTAACCCCATGGATGTGCAATTATATATGAGAAACATCAAGCTAATTATTTCATGTAGGGAAACTCTCTCTTTTGCCCTATATCCTTTAAAAAGACTGTTTTTTGAAAGAAGGAGAAAACCTCATTAATGTCTGCTCGCCAAATAATCGCAGTCATTTTCTCGGCTGAAGACTAAATTATGGTGCATTCCAGCGTGCATGGCTATGATAAGTAGATTACTATAGATCATTCCGAGAGGAGGGAGAAGGAAGACTGCACTAACATTAGCTTCTCTGCTATTTGCAGGCTGTAAATTTCTTTCAATGATAGATGCGAAGATGGAAGACAGATGGATAGAGGGAAAGACGGAATCAGATACTGGGTGAGTTAGTACTGCTGCCTGTGCTCCAGGGTGAGGGAGCACCAGCACCCCCACAGCCCCCCTCCCCTGAAATGTACCGATTTATATGAAAATTAAGATTACAAATTAAAGCCTGGCTATCCTGGAGTTTTCCAGTTCATCAGCCATCCAATAAAAATGATGTCAAGCCTGTATGCATAATTCCCAGAAGATTACTTTGTCCTTACAGCTAAGCCCTGTCCCTGATATGAAAGATCTCTATCCACTTTTATTGAAATAAAGAACTAACATCATAATCCCAATATTGAGGTATAATCTTCATTATCTCCTGACCCTCTTGAGGTCCCACCAATCTATATTACTTCAGATTTGGTTTATTTATAATCCTTATGTATTTACTTTTATTGAGATAGGATTAAAAACTAAAAAAAAAAAAAAAGCTTGAAAAAATCCTTATGATCTCATGATTGAGTTTCAATTCACTAACAATCAACTAATGTGTTAGACTGAGTTTTTTTTTTTAAAGTGGTTCTTAGATAGTCTAAGCTTGAAAAGGCATTAATTGGTCCCCTGAGTGTCCCTGTTTCATTACATGAATTATTTCCAATGCAACTTGGTTTGCAAAACAATGGCACTGTCTTCTTTTTGTATTTATTTTAAAAGGTATGGGAGGGGTGGTGCATCAAAAGATAGGCACAGACATAGACTTGTCCAAAGTTACTTTTATCTCTTTTCTTAGGAAGTTTTGATTCATACCTATAGTTAATTACTGGTAAACTACAATCCCCCAATCTCTTCTTCCCCCAAGAGCCTTACAGGCCTCTGGCTATGCCTCGGGCTGTTGACTACCAGTCTAGTCATTAATGCTGGTCAAGATGATTTCTTGGAGATTATTACCTTTTTTTTTTTTAAATAGGCAAAACAGACTTTTCTCTTCACAAAGAATAAAATGATACTCTAGATACTTTTTCTTTCAAAAGCATAAAAAAACTCCTATGACTCACTCCACATTGTACTGTATGTAATATTTCAAAGCAGTTCAGATCTTAGTTTTATTTTGAAAGTGAAAGCCGAGTTTGCAATGGTGAGGATTGCATTGGCAGTCATTATACTTTCTTATTTCAAGTGATCTTTTTTTTTTTTTTTGCTATTATATTTGGAGAAACGTATCTTGATTAAGACTTGACGTGGTCTTTATTTACTTTTGCCTCTTATTTTTTACCTTTTGTTCAAGGACATGTTCAGCAGCTATTTGTCTTTTAGATCTGAAAACAGGGAATGGAAATAGAAACACTTTACTATTGGCATAGTGCTGCTATTTGGTAGAAAAGAATTCTTGTTCACCATCATTGCTCTGAAGGGGGGTTTAGCATGTAGTAATATATTGGCTCAATTGTTCCTGGCCTGTGAACCCTTCCTCTTTTTTTGCATTCATGCTTTTTGTGAACACCTCCTATCACTTGGGCACATTCAGAGACCAATCAGAATAGAACAGAGAAGAAACTGGGCTGATAGAAATAGTCTAAGATCACTGGCTGAATCATCTTTTTTGCCAAGAATAATATTCAAAAGTAAAATCCCACGTTGGAATTATTAATCTTACTAAAATGTTTACTCACCCATTAACAGAAATGTGGCTGAACCAATATTTTGGTACACCTAATATTTTCTGATTATTGGTAATTTACATGAATTTTCTTACTTAACTCTCTTGACAACTGCATGGTTCTTTATAGCAACTTTACAATTCTTCCTATTTCATGGAAGTGGAAATTAAGACTTCATAATTGTTAAAGATAGGGGAGAAATAATAAGGAAATACTGTAGAAGAGATACAGCAAAGAAAGTTTCAGGGCATCAAACACAACTTTGCTCACCTAACAGCCCTATTTTTTTCTTGCTCATAAATAGGGAAGGTCATCTTCCCTTCCTTAGTAACTGTGGCCTAAGATGTCAGGACACCCCTTGGAGTCCCAGTTCAGAGTTTCCAAGACCTGGAATAAGAATGATTTTGATGAGGTAGGTTTATCTTACTAATCAGAGGTTCACTTGAATTAAACATAAATATTCTTTATAAGAGCAGGTCTATTAGTTAATAGTTTAGTGTGAATTTTAAAAATAGTTCATTACCAGCTATGATGTAGGTTTGTTGACTCATTCATTTATGGGAAGAAGGAATCCAAGGGGGAGGGAAATGAAAAAGTGATATGGGAAGCAATTCTTATCTTGACCAGGGTGTACAATGTAAGTTAGAGAAGAATAATCAAATACTGTGTATCAGGGATGAATTAGGAATTCATCTATGCCCTTGGCTTAGCCTAGCCCTATCTGATATAACACAGTGTGTACCATGTCCTGGTAAGATTTATAATTTATAAAGCTTTGAATTCTTAGGGATAAGCCATGAATTACAGGGTGATTCTAAAAGCTTTACATTCTAAGATAAGCCATTGTTATGCCTTTTCTTCATTAAAGACAGGAACTTCTGTTTTTTAGCAAAACTGGCCCAAATATCTTACAGTTAAAATTGTACTTGGTATATAAAAATTAAAAGTATAAATACACTTTTTCTTTATTCAGGGCATCCAATTATTCTGAAAGTTACTCCTTTTCATTGTGCAAATAAAATTCAAATCAGTAATAAAAAAAGATCTATACTCCTTTTTGCACAAGAAAAACAGAGGACCCAATACTAATTTTTTAAATGATCTTTGACTTTCTAACAGCTAATAATTTCCTCCATTATACATCATCACTCCTAAATTAATTTTTTAACTCTGAATTCAGATTTCTATCATCTGCTGACAAATAACTACTTCAGGTTATTTTATGACCCTTCTATCAGCCTGCCAAAGGTTTAGGTTTGACAGGATCACCATCTTTAGGTAGCATGGTATGCAATTATATATTTAAATATTTCCAAAGCAGGTGCCTCAGGGTATCACTCTAGATATAACTAGTAGTTCTCAACCTGTGGGTCGCGACCCACAGGAACTGTAATAAAGGGCTGTAGCATTAGGAAGGTTGAAAACCACCGAAAACGAATTTAACTACTATGTGATACTACCACCTATTGACTTGATGCAGTTGAGGCAAAAATGCTAATCAATTAGGTACACAAAAGCTGTAATGCTTTAGTCTACTGGATGTGAACTACTCTACTTTCCCCTAGACCCAGCAATTATAAGGAAGAGGATAAAATGAAAAGAACGTGTATTAAATGTTGGAAAATAGAACAGATTGTTAGGTTTCCAGGGACACACAGACGTGATTAATTTTAAGGAACTACATTCTCAAGTTCCCTATGTACACCTTACAGATGACCTAGGGGCACTTCTGTGGTTCTGCTCCTCATCTTCCTTCACGTTAATCCAGGTGTTCTCAAACTACGGCCCGTGGGCCACATGGGCCCACCTAGGACATTTCTCTGGCCCACTGGGTGTTTTTGCTGCCACTGCCTGTCCTGCTTAGCAGCCGACTCCTCCCGGGGCCGCAGTCTGGCCCTCCAGTGGTGTGAGGGACAGTGAACTGGCCCCTGTTTAAAAAGTTTGAGGACCCCTGCATTAATCTTTCTGCCACTTTACAAAAGAAAGGCATACCACTCACCTACCCAGAATCTTATAAAGGCACACCGTCCCTGGAAACAAAAATGTCTTAGATGTCAAAGGAACAATTAGAGATATGTTTCCTAACCATCTTTACATGAGAGCATATGTGATTTATCAAAGTTCCTTAATTATTTACTTAACAATCAACTTTTTAGCTTTTGCACCTCCTTGTCAGGAATACAAGACAGCCCTCACACTAGAGTTCTGGTGGTAGAAAACCACCCAGCTGCATGTCCTAATGTACTGTCATTGTTTTTACTAAAAGTTTTGAGCATATAAAGACTTTAGCCATTTTTTTTTTTTTGCTAAATCTCTTTTACCTAAAACTATGTAAATGGGAGAATGATTATAGTTTGATTTATATGAATAATTGATTACATACAAATGCTTAGGTCATATAGAGCAAAAGATAAACAACTTTTATTAAACCATCTTTTCTTTTTAAATGAATATATAGAAAGTTGACTGGCTCTGTTTACAGGGATTCACTACCTTTTTCATACTTGAACTATTCCCACTTCCATTCATAATTGCTGGCATGGTTATTGCTTTGATGATACATTCTCTGAAACACTGTTTTCTGGACCATTAGAGAGGAAAAAGAAAATGATCATTTATTTTGCACCGGTATAAATTTGGGGATAAAAATCTCTGAAAGTATAAATGTTAGCAATTACTTGTCTTTTTGCAAATTACAATGCAGGTGTTTTTTCCTTAAACACTTTCTCATTATACAGTAATTCTAAGGACACAAAAGTTATTTTTATCTCTATTTTATAAAGGAGAAAATTGATGTGTCAGAAGCTATCCTGGTGGCACAAGGACAAACTGGGACTAAAGTTTAAGCCTTTGGACTCCACGGTAGGGATTTCTCACTCTTGTAAACCGCGTCTAGTGACAGTTGCTCACCTGTTAAGGACGCCATTCTCCAGATCAGCTTTTATAATATGCAATTGAGGCAATGACCCCGCTCTAAAGGAGCAAAATCTGTCTTAAATTTGGTTAGGAAAGCAATATATGTACGATTTATAATCAAATAATTTTTTTCCTAGAACTTCACAAAATGTAATTCTCATGTCCTTGTAAGGAAGCATGGTGTTTAAGTAACTCTTCAGGTGTCCCGCAAGGAAGTGACCTTTCAGATTTCAAGAGCACCATCCGTGTCCAGAAAAACACAGAAGACCTTGGTAAGTCACTTGGTCTGTTTCTTTGGTTTTTGGCTGGGTACTGTGTTCCTCAAAGTTCTTCCCAGAACTTGGTGATGGAATGTGAGGTGGTATTAACACATGTTAGGTGTCTGGTTCCTTATGACATATGTAGTGTTTAGGATTTTTGTTCTGATAACCACTTAGGAAAATTTCACCGTGCCATTTGTTATGTGAGGGCTCTCATTCTTAAGGTTTGCGTTGTCCACCACTATTGCCAAGTTACAGTTATTGTTTGTTTTAAAAGAAAGGATGGGAGAAATAGCAATGACACAAAATGAATGCCCTAAAATTAACACACGATACAATCATATGTACCTAAAACATACATATCAAACGTTTACATGTATGTAAAATTTTGTTTTTATTTTTTAATAAATGAACTTTTAGAGCTTAGGTTTACAGAAAATGAGCAGGAAACAGTTCCTATAGACCACCTCAACCCCTCCCAAATGTTTTATGAGAAATTTGTCATATCTGCTGAGTTATTTGCTTCTTTTGAATTAATTTTAATCTGAGAGTATTCCCATAGAAAAAGTACCCTTCACTGTAACTTTATGAAGAATTTGATGCCTTGGACTAATGTGATTTCCAAATGACAGCAACAGTGTGCACAACCGTCACCTGGAGGCCTCTGATTTTGAAAATCTGGGCCAGAGTCAACAAAACTGCGTTTTTAACATAGTACCTGGGTGATTCTGATAAGATGCACCTGTGAAACACTGGGCTAGATAGAAATTCTTATATCTCTTATAAGTGTTTCCCATACAATATATAGGTCCGCTGCTCCTTAAAATTTAGAGGAGATAAATAAGCAACAACAAAAACCAACTCAGTACGTAGTCTTTTTCCATCCCCTGTCAACAGCTGTCAGCATGGAAAACCATTTTAATGTCTGAGATAATTTATCAACCGATGAACACAATAACCTGGGAGTTAGTAAAATTTTTGAAAGTCTCATGCACCATTTGGTTGTTTAGGAGCCCATAGGAGAAAAAAAAAATATCAAAGCATCCTAACAGAAGAAAGAATGTTGATTACCAATACCTTCCATACACTGTATATATAAACATTTTTATAGTGTACATAGTAATGAACCACTAGTTTCATTAAGTTTCTATTGCATTTATTAGGCCATCAACCTCATGTGACAAAATGTTAAAGACAAACAATTTATGTGAGATTCTGGATTATTTGGGGTCTAATCCAAACAGAACTGAAGGCTAGTTACAGGTGTTCTGGACTGCACTCCCAGGGCTGGAGAGGAGCTTTTAGACGCTTGCTAGTTGAAGTGGTCCCACGACCAGCAACAGGAGCAACCAGCAACAGGAGCGTTCCCTGGGAGCTGGTGGAAAAGCAGCCGCTCAGGCCCCACCCCAGACTTCCGAAAACAAAACCTGCATTTTTAACATGATCCCCCATATGGCTTAGCTACACGTAAAAATCGGAGAAAACCTCTTTTCAGCTGTTTCAAAGTTTGATCTTTTCCAAATCTTCCTGGCTGTGGCCTAATTCCTGACATTACTCCCCCTTTCTCCCACACATCTGTGCACCTCCATAGTTTTATGTCACATGGTCATCTCTTATCTCTTGCTCTCATCTCCAAAAGGAAAACCACACAAATTCTAAATAAGTAGAATTAGTCTTCATTCACAAGTTTCTCTATTTTAACCAAAGAAAACTTTGCTTCCTGATGATTAATATCTTCGAACAATTTTTGAGAGCCCTTAAACCTACCTGGTTTTAAAGGTCACGTGAAAGAAGGAAGTGTGGGTCTTTCTCTGTGGCTAGTACAAGGGTATTCACACCATCAACTACCCTAAGACCTTGCTTCAAACGTTGCTTTGGTCTTTCTAGGATTATGCTTACGTAAAAAGCAGTCAGTCTGATTCAGAGGAAGAAAACAACATAATTTGTCCTGCGTAAAAAAAGAACAATGCTATTATAAAAAGCAGTGCCAGAGGCTTCAACAAATTCAGTGTTTCAACAAGCCGCTTCTGGGGCTAAATCACCATTATTACCCTGGAACCACTTAAGAATATGCTAATCTATGCCCAAGGCAATATTAGTGTTGTTGTTTATTTTACTTTCATTATTTACATAGGCATAGCCCAAACCAGGTAGGTTGCTATAATTCTGCTTTTTGATATGAAACTGGGAACAGAGGATATAATGGTAACAAACATAGCCAGTAATAAACAATGCTGCAAAAATCAGATATCATTTCTTATTTTTCAATTGCTCTAACTCCTATTATCAAGTTACTAGAGACAGTCAGTTAATATGCCTGGTGCTAGAAAGAAATCATTCAGGTAAGCTGAGGCTACTCCTTCTGTTTCTCCATCTGCTAAGCTGTTAACACAAAGACATACTGACAAAAGCTCAAGGAAAACATGGAATATTTCATCAGCAAGATTATGCTGCCCGAGAGACAGATGTTAGAAAGCTGTAATATTTTAAAATAAAGAGATAAACACATGCTTGAGAGGAAAGAATAGTTTTAGAGTTGAGAGAGAAAATTAAAAAGAAAAAAAGGAAAGATGAGAAGATAGATTGCATCATATTGTATTGGCACATGAAATTGCAAATCTTTTTTATGTAGGAAAAAAAAACTTTTATATCTGCCTCAGGCAATCACTTACCATTAGGCAGACATTCTCAGAGTGCATTGGGGTAGATTTGTAAGAAGTGCTTAGCAGAGCTGATTATGGTCAGAGAGAGCAGATTTATCTCCTGTTATTAGATGGTTAATGTTAGGGCTTAAACTTAAATCCACAGACATTAGTTTTCATAAAACTTTAAACATGAAAAATGTTACATACTTTGGTAATTCACATTCAGTAAACATAAAAATAACATTAAATAATGATAACTCTGGATTTATCCAGTGACTTTCACTACAGAGGTCGAAGTACTTTGTCTTCACTTACTTTTACTGGAGAAAAATAATAAAAAGGGATTATAATTGTGGGTTACATAAATATTTACAAATTGACATACAGTTGCCATATGCTAAGTTGATAAAACATTTTTAAACAGCAGATTCTTACATTTTCTGAAATTTCGGTGAAATTTTAACAATTTTGTAAATAAAATGCAAAGTGGTAATAGGAAAGCAGAGGGAACTTTGGCTTTGCATGCAAACAGACTTGGGTTTAGATCCTGGATGTTTACTTCACTTCTTTGAGCTTCGGTCTCCTCATTTGTAAACAGGGATAATAATACCTACTTCAAAGGTTGCTGAGAGGATTAGGATTAGTGCTATAGCACTGTGTGTGATCACTACAGGTCCTCAATACACGGCAAGTTACATCATTACAAAAAACCCATTGACACAGATTAGTGATTCCACTTTACTTGTTGTCCTTTTCTTAAAATCTCCAAGTTCTGATTGCATAGAAGGCCCTAACCACCTTCATCCTCTAGGAAGGGGAAGGAGAATACCTCCTCACACAGGGAGGACAGGACCAACGGGTAGTTCCCAAAGAAAGGAAGAGGAAATAGAATATCTCTACCAGAAAAGCATAGCAACGAAATACGAGCTCTGACTGGTGGTCCTGACTACCCTGTCAAGGATGAAAATTCAAATAATGGCAAAAACTGAAACCTGGGAAGCTTGAAGACGTGGCCCTGTTTCCTATTTAGCATTTCTAAGAGGAAATAACTTTGCGGGATAACCATACCCAATACAGGACTACTACAAACAGAAGGAAATGGCTGCGTGGTGTGAGCAGACCAGGGAAGGTTCTGTAATGCAGGCTCAGACTTCCTCAGCTCTTGTGTCCAGGCATTCCTTCATGATCCCAGTAGGGTGGGGGGAGGCTGTTGATGAAAGCTGAGAGGGAGAAGCCATTCAGGTCACTGTTAGATGACCCTGGAGCAGAAGCCGCAGGTCAGACAGGCCAAGCCAGGGGTCAGAGGGTAGATGAGGTTGAGACACGAGGATCTGCAATGCTGTTGAGAGGTGAGAAAAAAGTAAGGGAGGGCTACAGGGCAGATGAACAAGCCACCCAGTAACCAGTCTGGACTAGACTAACTTGGGGGCAGGGGGAGGGGGGTCAGTGAGAGTTCAGATGATTGCACACAGTTCCACACGTGGATCTGGGCTTCCTTCTCCTCTCTGCCATAGTACAAATGAACCTTCCTGAACACCTAATGCCTATTGCTGCCATGAAAAAAGAAGAGGAAAGACCTAAAGAAACTCAATTTTTCTTACCATCTTTAAAATCTATCCCCTCCTACCCTACTCTGAAGCAAATTTATCCTCATTCTAAAGAAATGAAAGGCCTTTTCAGTTCTTGATAATAAGTTAGATCCAATGTCTCCAATTCCAATTCTATAGGTAATATTTTCTTTCTGTGAGACCTGAACAGGAAACCAAAATCCCTAATAGGCCCTAATCACATTAGGTAACAGGAAGTCAGGTCTTAGGTACATTAGTTTCCTCTCTTTTCCTTTATAAAATTATTGCATGGGTGATATGGGAGGTTCATACACTCAATAATGATTTACTGAGTACCTGCCATGAGTGAATACCATGACAGGCATTAAAGAAACAAAGATAAATGAGACATAGGCCCTATCTTTAATAAGCTAAAAAGGTTTGCGTGATGTGTGAATGGAATATTTCAGTTAAAGAAAGGCCAAAGGAGTATTACTGTGCATTTTAACTGCAAACAAAACAACAGCAAAACCCCCGAACTGTAAAAACTGTTATCTTTTCTAGTGTATCATTTGCACTAGAAGGTGCAGAAGGTGACAGAGGTTGAGTATTCTGCACAGAGCAGATAAGAAGCATTTTTCTACAAAATCATCAGTACAGAAAAGCCTATTTCCAGAAAAACAAGTAAAGCAAGTTGCAAAGAGGCAATTTTTGGCAAAATCTTATTTATTTATTTTTTTGCAGTTTTTGGTCAGGGCTAGGTTTGAACCCGCTACCTCTCGCTGCCACCCTACTCCTTTGAGCCACAGGCGCCACCCTCAAAATCTTATTTATTTATTTATTTATTTATTTATTTATTTTTTGAGATGGAGCCTCAAGCTATCCCCCTGGGTAGAGTGCCATGGCATCACAGCTCATAGCAACCTCCAACTCCTGGGCTCAAGCAAGTATCCTGCCTCCGGCTCCC
>CAUYQV010025627.1:0-13232 GCA_963574575.1 Galagoides demidoff | reverse complement strand
TTTATTAATGGTGCTATCAATAAAGTGTGCCATTATTATTTGCCATGTTAATTTAATTTATTTTTATTGTTTTAAATATTTAAATAGTATAAATGTTTTAAAATTGGACATATAATCTACTTATTGGCTTATTATTTGAGACATTAATCCTAGTTAATTTGGATTACCACTGCAGGAGCTCTTTCTCACACTGAAAAGTTATTTTATGGGTTTACAAAGAAAATGTTGACATATATCCATGGTATATATTAGCAAGTATCTTCAATTTTTCTAAATATAGAAAATTGTTAAAATACAAAAATGGGTTCTGCCAGAAACGATGGTATGTCATATTCAACATTAGACTATGAAAGACCTTTTTTCTCCCCCCTTGCTTGCTGTCTTGGATCACTTGCCAGAGGGGATGGCAATTGCTGTATCATAATATATTTAAGCATCATTATGGAGAGGACAATGTGTCAAGAAAACAACGTCTTCTGCCAACATCCAGTGAAGTATTGAGGCTCCTGTTCTCCCAGTAGGCAGGAGAGTGAGACATCTTGAAGGAGGTGTCTTCTATATCCCTATTCAAACCTCGAATGACTGCATCTCTAGCTGATGACTTGACTGCTGATGAGAAACCATAAGCTAGAACCACCTACCAAAGTCACTCTAGGATTCCCGGACTTCTGAAATTGTGCAAGGTAATGAGAGCTTGTTATTTTGACGGGCTTTTTTGTGTAGTAATATGTTTATAATGAGAAACGACATGTGCAGATATCCTTTTCTTCATCACATGACAATTGGTATCACACAATACGAACACAGAATACTCTAACAAGTTCTTTAGTCTTTCTCTTTATGCTAAATAGACAGTAAAAATTCTAAGTTTATGTAACTAAAAAAACTATTTTTGAGTGAAGTGTAATCAGTTTAAAAATACATGATATTAAACAGTAAAATTTTTACTTATCAGATCTTAAAAGTTAATCATTTTTGAATGTGAAGTTTTATATGATGATAGATAGTAAAATTAAAAATATTTTGTAACTAAAATATAATCACTCATTTATGGAATGTGAAAAAAATTTTAATTATTCCATCTAATATCTATGTCTAAATTACAATCTAAATAATAATGCCTATCTATGTGTATTCGTTTATTGTAAAAATTAATTTAAAAATCTTCATGTCCTTCCTTCCTCTAGGTTCTGCTCCAGGTCCTGAAACAATCTCAATTTGTTGCCTTCTTTTCTTTCACCTCTCTAACTGACCTACCACTGGAAGACAGATATTCTTAAAGTATCACTTTTGTCACCTGAAGTCCACATACAGCTTGTATTGGGCAGTACAATAAAATGGTAGCAGGTTGGTGCTCTGGGGTTTATAGCAGGAGAAGGCCAAATGCTTCCATATTAGGAGGAAAAGGGGGAAATGTGAATGTACATCTGGAACAAATGGAGTTGAGGATACTTATAATCATTTGAACTTTTTCCATAATAGTAGTTACTTACAACTTCAGATCCATGATAATAGTCGCCTTATAACTTCAGCTCTGTAGTGTAGGTCTCAAGCAACTATGTAATTTTATAGTTTATCTGGCTTTCCTTTTGACATTATTGATAGTAAAATTCTTCTCAGATTTCTACATCCTAAGAAAAAGGAGAGATCCTCTCTCTGTCTTTGAATATCACCATAGTTAAATAAGGGCTTTCCCTTTACCAGTCTAAGAAACTGAGCACAGATGTTATCTTCTCATTGAGGTCAACAGCCAAACCAATGGCTCACAGAATTGTGGGAGATTTCTCCATACTTTTCAGATGAATGGCCAGAGTTTGGAGTCATGAGTGGTGGTGGTGGTGGTAATTTCATTGTTCTCCGTTATTTGAAATTTCTTTGGATCCCTTGAATGTGGAAGGGTGGGGGCCTGAACTTTTATTATATCTTAATTCCATGTTCCATCCTCACCCTCACAAGTTTTATTTCCTAAAAACCTGGAGTTCCTCTGCTTGACTTTTCTGTGTTCTCCTACTTGACCCAGATTCTTTGTAATAGCTACTTTACATTTGGTGAATGGAATCTCTATAGCACAAGGATGACCACTCTCACTCCCCCTCTGTTCCCAGCTTTGGCATATTATCTTTGAACATTAAGCCAACATCTATCAAAAAGTGGTGGCAGTTGGATGGAGATGTGGATTCTCTTGTGCCTGAGGTGATTTGGAATTTTTTTCTGTCACACTAGCCCAGGAGCAGATGCTAAATTGTTCTGAAAAGTTCAGTTGTTTTCATCTTCCTTCATCATGGCAGTCTTGTGTCTTCTATCCATAGTTCCACCATTAAGAAAGAAGCTCTCCTATTAAGCTATTCATTTTCTAGAATTTATTTCATTTACATTTCTTTGAGCGCTTAGATGTCTTATTATTTCAAAGAAAATTATAATATTATAGCTTACTCAGATTGTTACATTTGTTTGTGTGAACACAAAGTCTCTTATAAATTTCCATATCCAAAAGGGAAACAGAACATACTCTTAGTTATTTTTAATCTTAATTTTTTGTTGTGTTTGCATGTTTAAAATCTTTTTGGAGCTCATTAGAGTTAAATAAAAGTGAGCTACATGTATTCACAATATTTTTAGAAGTAAGTGCCTAAATTAAAATGTTGTTTCCAATATTGACTTCTTGGATGAGTTGTTATTGCAAACATGAGCAACACTAGGAGCAAGAAAAATGATGGTTGTACACTAACAGCAGTAAGCTGTCTTCACTAACAAACATATCTATTTCCACGCCACATTGGTCTTTGCCAACTACAAGGATACGAAAAAAATATTTGGGGAGGGAGAAATTATCTCTACATATTGAGTCCCAAGGAAGCATATGTTTTCATATTTTGGGATCAAGCAAAAAATAAAAAGCAATAATTACATTCTACAAACTTTGCTTATGGAGAATATTTTTAGACTACTTACTTTTCCATTATCCATTCTCCAGTTTTCTATAGATCCCAATCTAATCTTTTTTTATTTTTTATTTATTTATTTTTTTACTGTGTGGGTAATTTTTTTTAATCAAATCATTGCTGTGTACATCAATGAAGTCATGGGGTACAATGTGCTGGTTTTTTATATACAATTTGAAATATTTTCATAAAAATGGTTAACATAGCTTTCACAGCATTTTCTTTGTCTTTCTGTTAAGACATTTATATTCTACATTTAGAAAGTTTCACATGTACCCTTGCAAGATGCACCATAAGTGTGGTCCTACCAATTACCCCCCCTCCATCTATCCTCCCCCTTCTCCTCCCCTCTCTTTCCCCTTTTCCCATATTCTTGGGCTAATATTGGGTTATAGATTTCATATGAAAGCTATAAATTAGTTTCACAGTAGGACTGAGTACACTGGATACTTTTTCTTCAAATCTCATCTCCTATTACATTTTTCTCTTTATTGGATATTTGTCAACAACAATATTCAACAAAAAAATAGTATTTACATTATAGTATTTTCTTTTCTTTTCTTTCTTTTTTTTTTTCTGTTGCAGTTTTTGGGTGAGGCTGTGTTTGAACTCTCCATCTCCAGCATTTGGGGAAGTGCCCTACTCTGAGTCACGGGTGCCACCCTATAGTATTTTCTTTTAAAAATTCTGCACCACATGACATAAGTATGCCAGTGAAAGAGTACAAATGTGAAGACATTTAAGTTAATTAAACTGTTTTATATTAGAAAATATTTTTAAAATTATATTATATTATAAGATCATATTTAATTTTACATATTAAAATTATTTACTTTGTTCTAGGTACTATTTTAAGTTTGTTATGCTAAATTGACTCAATTAATTTTAGCTGACTAATTTAATTCTCACAAAAACTCCATGAGATGAAAAATAATGTTACTATAGCTCCGTTTTACATGTAAGGAAATAGAAGAAGTACTTTGTCCAAGGTCAAAATGCTACTATGATACTGAGTTGGTTATTTTAGTCTTTTCTTAAACCTAAAAATTTAACTAATGCACTATATTCCTCCATTAATAGATTGATTCAGTGAGAAATAGTAATAAGACATAAACTGTATGTCTAAGCCAATCATTTGAAAGAAATGGTAAAGACTTATCTTGCTACATTTTGCTTCATTTTAAAATCACAAATTTGAGGAAATCAATATTAATTTTGGCTTGGTAGTTTAATTGAATAACTTACACTTTAATTTCTGTAAAGACTTCTTTAGAAGTAGAACAATATCAATTTAGTACCACTATCTATATAATACTTGTAATCTGGTCCTAGTGTCAAAAGCAACTAGAACTAATAGGATTAGTTATTTCAACTGGAAAGTGACAGGCACATTAAACTGAAATGGTCATCCATTTCCTGGTGTATAGAGTAGAGATAATAACAACATTAACATTATTCAACATTAGCTAAGTGTGAAGTGTAATCCTAATTATTGATTATTATCATGTGTTCAATATTGGAGAAGCTCTGTTGGTATGTGCTGAAGGACAGACATTATTTTACTAATTAAAATTCCATTTATAAAGCAATGGAATGTATCAATAAAAAGTGTTGTAAAGGGGATAGTGCAAGACAGTGGACAGGAAAGATCATTCAGCTGAACTCTCCTAGAATGACTGGGGAAAAGAGAGAATCCCCAAGCCTGGTATGGGGATCTTTCCCAGAATTGTAGATCAAGGAACACAGGGAGAAAGTAGTTAGCTAGATACAGCAAATGATACGAAGTGGTGAAAATGTGATGGCTTAGGCAAGTGATTGTGACCCACTGGGATCAGCTGGCCCTCCATGGAGGTCTCAGACAGGAGGAAGCCCTTCAAACTACCTAGAATTTTAGTTTGGGGAAGAAAGTGGGCGTTGAGTGGAAAGTCTGAAAGAGTAGGCAGACTTAACAGTATAGAGTGACCAGATTTGAATACCAGTTGAAATGAATTTGCCATAGGTTTGGTGGCTGGTCTTGTTGGCCAGGGGGCTGCCATTGTGGGAAGGTGGTGAGAAGGACTGAAGCATGGTCATCTTAATTCTGCCTGCTGGTATCAGAACTCCACTCTTGGGACAGGCTGAGGGATTTCTACTCCACATGGAAACTGGTGTCAGGAAGCCCTGTGAGACCTGCCCCTGAAGGACTCTTCAGACCTTGACAGGGTCTGAATGCTCATGAACAATCAGATTGTCACTAAAGGAAAGGCAACTAGTTAGGAATAAGGACCATAGAGTTTGCCAACTGTGTTCTTCATCTCATGAAAAGCCAAAGCACCACCTGGTGTTCCAGTGATATAATGCAACATATTGTCTTAAAGAACAAGGACACCTTTTTTGTGCATGAGTTTGGCTTTCCTCAGGCTGAGTCCACTTCAAGATCTTAGCTCTGAGAAAAGGGAATTTGTCTCAGGAGGAAGTGAGAAGGAAAAAGGAGGACAAGGAGATGAACTAGAAGAAAGAACATATGGGGAGGAACCAACAGAAAAAATCAGGCAACATGACAAACCAAAACAGAGCAACTCCTCTAAGATACCATGATTTAGCTACTGCAGAAGACTCCACCTATAAAGAATTAATGGATTGGACAGAAAGGAAATTTAAAATATGGATGATAAAGACAATAAAAAGAAAGAAAAAGAAAATAGAAAAACAGAGTCAAAAGTCAGATGAGATAAATGTAAAATCTAGAAAGGATATGGCGGAACTTAAGTAAAAATAAAGGAGACAATAAGGGAATGTAAAGATGCAGTAGAAAGTATCAAAAATAGGTTAGATCATGGAGAAGAAAGAACCTCAGACCTAGAGGATAACGTTTTTGAGTTAACTCAGGTAATTAAAGAGGCAGAAAGGAAGAGACATAAAGCAGAAAAGGCACTTAGAGAACTATCTGAATCCAGGAAGGGTTTAAACATGAATAGGATTCCTGAAGGGAGAGAAGATAGCCTCAAAGGAATGGAAGCCCTATTCATGACTATCATAAATAAAAACTCCCCAAGTTTTACTAAAGACCCCAACGCACTCCTTTCAGATGGACATAGAATTCTGGGTCATCTCAACTCAAACATAGCTTTTCCAAGATACATCATCATGAACCTGTCCAAACACAAGACAAAAGAAAATATTCAGCAACCAGCCAGGAGTAATCACCAACTGACCTACACAGTCAGAGGCATTTGGTTGACAGCAGTCTTTCAACTGAAGTTTTCCAAACCAGAAGAGCATGGTCATCCACCTTCAACACCCTTAAACAAAACAATTTTCATCCCAGAATTTTCTATTCTGCTAAACTAAGCTTCAAAATTGATGGAGAAATCAAATATTCTGTGGATATGTAAACACTGAGGAAAGTTTCCACAAGACCAACTCTACAGGGAATACTTAGACCTATTCTCAACACTGACCATCACAATAGATCACCAGCAAAGTAAACACCAAGAAGCTAAAGGTCAAAACTTATCTTCCACAATGGCACAAAGGATAAAAGTACCTAATAGACTTTGACAAAATAAGATGAATAGAACTCCACCACACTTATTAGCTCTTTTTTTTTTTTTTTTTTTTTTTAGACAGAACTTCAAGCTGGGTAGAGTGCCATGACATCACAGCTCCCAGCAACCTCTACCTCCTAGGCTCAAGTGATTCTCCTGCCTCCGCCTCCCAAGTGGCTGGGACTACAGGCACCTGCCACAATGCCCTGCTATTTTTTTTGTTTGTTTGTTTTGGTTGCAGCCATCATTGTTGTTTGGCAGGCCCAGGCTGGATTCAAACCTGGCAGCTCAGGTGTATGTGGCTGGCACCTTAACCACTTGAGCCACAGTTGCCGAGCCCACTTATCAGTTCTTAATGGACTGAATTCACCTCTGATGATGTATAAGCTGGCTGATTGAATAAAAAAGCACAAGCCATCTGTATGTGGTCTCCAGGAGACACATCTAGCCTTGAAGGACAATCAAGACTCAGGGTTAAGGGATGGGAAACAGTATTTGAAGCAAATGAAAATCGGAAGAAAGGAAGGGTTGTTATTTTCAGATACAAGCAGATTTAAAGCAACTAAAGTTAAGAAAGACAAAGATGCACACTTTGTACTGGTCCAAGGAAAAATAAAACAGGAAGACATTTTAACTTTAAATACTTATGCACCCAAATTAAATGCTCCTAGATTTATGAAACAAACCTTGATGGGTCTGAACAATAGGATATCCCATTACACCATAATAGACAGGGAATTACATGCTTCTTACACAACTGAAGACATCCTCTAAAAAGAAACTAATCAAAGATATAAAAGACTTAAATGTGATATGCAAACCATATTATAAACCTAGACCAAATGGGATTACTAGACATATAGAGAACACACTACCCAAAAGCTAAGAATATACATTTTTCTCATCAGCCCATGGTACATACCCAAAATAGACCACATCTTAGGATACAAATCAAAACTCAACAAAATTTAAAGAAGAGAAATTGTACCTTGTTTCTTCTCAGACAATAAGGCAATGAAGGTGGAACTCAACTCCAACAAAATTATTCAGACTCATGCAAAGACTTGGAAATTAAACAATGTTATGCTGAATGATAGTTGCATTCAGGAAGAGATAAAGGAGAAATTTGTTAAATTTCTCAAACATAACAACAATGAAGACACAAGTTACCAAACCTCTGGGATATAGCAAAAGCAGTCCTGAGATGAGAGTTTATTGCACTGGATGCCTACATTCAAAAAAAAAAAAGAAAGAAAGAAAGAAACTGAGTACATCAACATACTCAACATACCAATGGCATTGGAAAAAGAAAACATCTAATCCCAAATCTAAAAGAAGAAAAGAAATAATCAAAACTAAATCAGAGATTAATGAAATTGAAAACAAAATAATCATTCAGAAAATTAACAAAAAAAATTCTTTTTTTGAAAAAATAAATAAAATTGATAAACCTTTTCCTGGATTAACTAGAAACAGAAAAGTAGAATCTTTAATAACCTCAATCAGAAACAATAAAGGGGAAAAAACAACAGATGCCACAGAGATACAAGAGACCACAAGAAACTTGAAACTTAAAAACCATAAGAAACTCTATGCCCAGAAGTTTGATAACATGGAGGACATGGATGAATACCTGGAATTGCATCCCCTCCTTAGACTTAACCAAGAAAAAAAATAGATCTCTTGAACATACTTATTTCAAAAACTGAGATGGAAAAAAACAATAAAAATTCTGCCAACCAAAAAATGCCCTGGTCCAGAAGGCTTCACGCCAGAATTCTATCAAACCTTCAAAGAAGAACGCATACTCATACTGCAGAAATCATTCTAAAAAATTGAGAAGTAAGGAATATTCTTCAACATTTTCCATGAAGCAAATGTCATGGAAAATGCTGATACTAAAACCAAAAAAAAGATCCAGTTAAAAGGAATTTCAGACCAATTTCACTAAAGAACATTGATGCAAAAATTTTTAATAAAATCTAGCCAAGAGATTGCAGCTACACATTAAAAAAATCATTCATCACAATCAAGTAGGTTTCAACCCAGGGATGCAATGCTGATTTAACATTCACAAGCCCATAAATGTAACTCATCATATCAACAGAAGCAAAAACAAAGACCATATTATCCTCTCAATATATGCAGAAAAAGCATTTGATAAAATTCAGCATACTTTTCTAATTAGAACACTTAAGAATATAGGCATAGGTGACACATTTCTGAATCTGATAGAAGCCAGCTATGACAAATCCACTGTAAAATTATTCTGAATGGAGTAAAACTGAAAGCTTTTCCATTTAGAACTGGAACCAGACAAAGTTGTCCTCTATCACCACTACTATTCAACATAGTGCTGGAAGTTCTAGCCCATATAATCAGGTAAGAGAAGGAAATAAAGGGCATTAAAATGGGGGCAGAGGAGGTAAAAGTCTCACTCTTTGCTGACAATATAACCTCATATTTAGGGAACCCCAAAGACTCAACCACAAGACTCCTAGAAGTGATCATCAAATACATTAATGTCTCATGATATAAATTCGATGTCCTCAAATCAGTACCCTTTGCATGTGCCAATATACAAGATGAGGAGCTAATCAAATACACAAATCCTTTCACAGTAACTTCAAAAAAATACCTAGGAATATACATAACAAAAGAGAGAAGGACCTCTACAAAGAAAATTATGTAATCTTATGAAAAGAAATAGCAGAAGATATTTAAAAATGAAAGGACATACCATGCTCATGGCTGGGAATAATCAATATTGTCAAAATGTTTATACTTCCCAAAAGCAGTCTAAATATTCAATGCAATCCTATTAAAATACCATCATCATACTTTCATAATTTGGAAAAAATAATTCTTCATTTTTGTATGGAACCAGAAGAAACTCTATATAGCCAAGGAAATTCTTAGTAATAAAAATAAAGCTGGGAGTCTCACCCTACCGGCCTTTAGGCTGTACTACAAGGCAATAGTGATCAAAAAAGCATGGTTTTGGCACAAAAATAGAGACATTGACCATTTGGAAATGAATAGCAAACCATAAGATGAAACTATACAGACACCTGATCTTTGATAAACCAAACAAGAACATATACTGGAGAAAAGAATCCCTACTCCATAAATGGGAGAAGTGGATAACTATATGTAAAAGGCTGAAACTGGACTCACACCTCTAGCCACTTACAAAAATTGATTCAAGATAGATAAATTATTTAAATCTAGGCAGTAAACAATAAAAGGTCTCAAAGAATGTGTGGGGGAAATACTTTAAGATATCAGCCTGGGGAAAGATTTTATGAAGAAGACTTCCATGTAAATTGCAACAACAACAAAAATAAACAAATGGGACTTAATTCAACTGAAAAGCTTCTGTACAGCTTAGGAACAACAACCAAAGCAAAGAGACAACCCTCAGAATGGGAAAAAATATATGTATATTATGAATCAGACAAAAGCTTGATAACTAGGATATATAGAGAACTCAAATTAATCAAAAATTTTAAAAAAGACTCAACAATCCCATATACCACTAGGCAAGAGACATAACTAGAACCTTCTCTGAAGAAGACAGATGGATGGCTAAAAATCATGAAAAAAAAAAATGCTCATTGTCCCTAATCATCAGAGAAATGAAAATCAAAACTACCCTGAGATGTCACCTAACCTGAGTGAGAATGACCCACATCACAATGTCTCAAAGTTGCAGATGCTGGTGTGGATGTGGAGAGAAGGGAAAACATTTACACTGCTGATGGAACTGAAAACTAATTAAGTCAAATTATACCTCCCATTTGATCCTGCAATCCCATAGCCAGGAATCTACCCAGAAGAAAAATATCCTTATATCATAAGGACATTTTCTCTAGACTGTTTATTGCGGCTCATTTTACAGTCACCAAGATGTGGAAACAAACTAAATGCCCACCAACCTGGGAATAGATTAAGAAGCTGTGGTATGTGTACACTATGGAATACTATTCAGCCATTAAAAGAGGTGGAGACTTTACATCTTTTGTATTAACCTGGATAGAGTGGAACACATTCTTCTTAGTAAAGCATCACAAGAATGGAGAAACCAGAATCCAATGTACTCAATTATCATATGAAGCCAGTAGAGGACCTAATATAAGAAGGGCAGTTGGGAAGGGGTAGGGAGAGGGAGGGAGGGTCATGATGTATGACACACCTCTTGGGGGAGGGACACAATTTTAAGAGAGACTTTAACAAATGCAATTAGTGAACCTAATTCTTTGTACCCTTAATAAATCACAAATATTAAAAAAAAATTGCAAAAAAGCATTATAAAAATTATAACCTTTTCTCAAACATCTATACTTCATTAGAAACAGGAAAACAAATTTCTCATTTCAACCCTTCCAATAAGTGGATTTTGAGGAAATTACACCTAAGACTGTCTAAGTGTTGCTACATTTTCTTTGAGGGAGGCGAGGTGAACATAGAGAATAATCCCAACTTGAGCTTCAAGATCCTTCCTCTGATCACTAATTTGTAGACAATTCTGATAGCAGTTAGCAACAATTTACATCTCTTAGCTATTCAATAAAAATGTACATAATTGTGAGTGGCGCCTGTGTATTCAAAGGAGTGAGATGCCAGACCCATATACCAGAGGTGGCAGGTTCAAACCCAGCCCCAGCCAAAAACTGCAAAAAAAAAAAAAAGTACGTAATTGATAAATAAACAAAATACTAAATTAAGATATCATATTATCCAAAATTTTAATAAATTAGTATGGGTTTATCACTAACATAGTAATGAAAAATATTAATATAGCATTTGAAGTAGGCCTGCTGAAGAGTAAAATTTTAGAGTTTTGTCATTTGGAGTTATAGGATTGGCATATAATTCCAAGTCTTATAATTGACTCTCAAGTTAAACTTGTGTAAGTAATTAACCTTTCTGTGACCCAGTTGCTCACCTGTAAAACAGATGCAATAATTATTTTTATTTTTATTTATTTTATTCATTTATTTTTTGAGACAGATTCTCACTATGTTACCTTTGGTAGAGTGCTGTGGAGTCACAGATCACAGCAACCTCAAACTCTTGAGTTTAAGAGATTCTCTTGCCTCAGCCCCTCAAGTAGCTGGCACTACAGGCACCCATCAGACACTCAGCTATTTGTTGTTGTTGTCACTGTTGCTTAGTAGGCCCCTGCAGAGTTTGAACCCACCAGCCTCAATGCATGTGGTCAGCACCCTAAACACCTAGCTACAGGCACCGAGCCAGATGCAATAATTATTATTGCCTACCCTGTAGGCATAGTGTGAGGATTGATAATGTAATTTTTGAAAATGAGTACTTTGAAAAGTATTTTAAATCTATGACATCCTACTTCCCTAGCCTATTTGTTTTGTTTTTATTATATGTATATTCAAGGTCCAAATATTCTAAAAAATATGTATTTTTATTTTTTGAAATTTTCAGTTTACCAGTTACCCCTAACAGAGACCAAGTCATATGGGAAACAATTGAAACATAGTGATAATATGTAAATAATATGTAAATAGAAGAATCTTGTGTTTTATTTGTGTTTTAAACTTGTACATTATTTGGAGGAAATGATCTTGCTAAAATTCTTCCAAATTAAAAAATTTTCATACTGCTTTCTAAATCCACCATATGCAGAATGCTGTAGTGACCTACCTGAAAATTTCTTCAACCCCAGCACTCCTGACACATTAGTGGAATAATGCTTGGTTTAGGGAGACTATCCTGTTTATTTAGAAGCATCTTTGACCTCCAATGAGAATATACCAGAAAAAAAATCCCTTAGGGATGAGAATCAAAAATGTTTCTAAATATTAACAATTGTCCCCTGCAAGATAAAACTGAATTCGCTGTCATGGAGGACTTAGAGAAAGTGAATGGTTTTTCCAAACTGTGTGATAAAAGCAATTTGAATAGTCTTAAAATTGGGGGAGACTACATATATACAAGCACCTAGCTAAGGTGATCATACATTTTGCATATTGGATGATTCCAAATATATTACACAGAGGAGAAGACAAAATTATGGAAATAGTAAAAAGAAGAATGGTAGCTAGGAATTTTGAGAAGAAAGGGATATATAGTACAGAAGATTTCTTTTTTTTTTTAATTGAATGGTAACTATGTACATTAATGCACTTCTGGGGTACAGTGTGGGGTTTTCACATGCAATCTGAAATACTTCCATCAAACTGATCAACATAGCCTTCATGTCATTTTCTCAGTTATTGTTTTAAAACATTCTCATTCTACTCTTAGAGAGATTCACTTGTACCCCTATAAGATAAACCTCAGAAATGGTCCCTCCAATCCCCCTCCCTCCACCCATTCCTCCCCAACCTTCTCCCTTCACCCTCCCCACATTATTAGGCTATTTTGTTATAGCTTTCATATAAAAGGTATAAATTAGTTTCATAATAGGGGTGTGTACATTGGATACTTTTTCCTCCATTCTTGTGATACTTTGCTCTTAATCATCAGAGAAATGCAAATCAAAATTACTTTGAGATATCATCTAACTCCAGTGAGATTAGCCCATATCACAAAATCCCCAAACCAGAAATGCTGGCGTGGATGTGGAGAAAAGGGAACACTCCTACACTGCTGGTGGGAATGTAAACTAATATGTTCCTTTTGGAAAGACATCTGGAGAACACTTAGAGAACTAAAAATAGACCTGCCATTTGACCCTGCAATTCCATTATTAGGTATATTCTCAGATGACCAAAAATCATATTACAAC
>CAUYQV010025625.1:0-28328 GCA_963574575.1 Galagoides demidoff | reverse complement strand
AAAAAAAAACCAAAAACCAAAAATCAACCAAACTTAGACATTGGTAAGATTTGACAATCAGCTACAAATCCTATAAGAACTTATTTATTTATCAATTTACTAATAAATGTATTAATGCATATTTGTACTTCACTTTTCATTTCAACATAAGGTCTGATGTTTAAAAGGGCATAAAGTATAAACAATTTTTTCATATACAAAAGAGAGGGGATGTAGAGTCCTGTGATTTGGATACTGAATCCCAGGAAATGTAGAGAAACTATTAACATTTGAGACATGAGACTTTCCTGCAAGCAATGATAAATCAGAAGCTTGTGTGGTGCATAAAAAACACAGTGATCATAGTCAAAGAATTGTAGAAAACCAAGGCTTCATGGGTTAGAATTTTATGAGCACCTATCAATGTTTCAGAAATGAAATAAAAATAATGACGTACTGGTCAAAAAGAAAGAATTGTTAAAATAAAAATTATGCAATAAAACAAGAATGTGCTCAAGGAAAAAAAGACACAAAGAAAAAGAAAAAAAAGGTACAACTACAGGAAATAATGAAGAGAAATGCCGAGAACATTTACGTGCACAGCTACTAATACATACAAAGGGCTTGAAGTGAGAAAAAAACATTTTTTTTGAGACAGAGTCTCACTCTGTTATGACCCTGGGTAGAGTGCAATGACATTGTCATAGCTCACAGCAACCTCAAACTCTGGAGCTCTATTGATCCTCTTACCTCAGCCTATAGGATAGCTGGGACTACAGGAACCTGCCACAGTGCCCAGCTATTTTTTTTTTTTATGTTTTAGTAGAGACGAGGTCTTGCTCTTACTCAAGCTGGTCTTGAACTCCTGACCCTAAGCAATCACTGGGGAAAAAAACAGTTATTAAGTAGTCTTAAATGATGAAAGAGAGGAAACATCACCTAAGTAATATTCTTAGCAGAAATATTTAATCTGCACGAAATTATGAAGAAAATAATGGGAAAAAAATTGAGACTTTCTAAAAATAAATAAAAATTTTCTGAATTCTTCAAAATTGTCATAAAATGTTATTAAATACAAGATGGAGGCAATATTTTATATTAGAGAAAATTATAAAGAGGTATAACAGGTAAATCTGATGCATAAAATATAATTGACCTATAAATAAAAGAAAAACAACTACCAAGAATATATTTGGGAAAATTATAAAATTTAAATAGGGACTAAATATTAATATAATACCAGGATAACAATAGTATACACATTTTGCAACCACAAAAAGATACATTTCTTGAGTGCAACAATTTTCTTTAGGTTTGCTAGGAGAATGTCCTTGGCATTAGAAAATACATTCTGATATTTTTAAACAGTAACGTGTTATAATAACTGCCACTCACTTTTAAATAGTTCCACACACACGCACACAAATCTTTATCTATCCACCTATCTAGCATAGTCACATGACAATGATTTATTTGTTTAATTATTGTCTACCTATATTAAGAAAAAAGCCAAAATATTAATTGATGAACTAAGTAGCGGGAATAGGCATGTTTATTGATTTACTCTTTCAGATTTTCTATAGGTTTGAAAAGCAAAAATCTGGGAAAAAAAATACTGAAAGAAGAGTTAAACAAGCAACAGAAATGAAAAGGAATGACTAAGATAAGGTAAGGTAAATTTTTCTTTTTTTCTTTTTATTTTTTTGCAGTTTTTGGTCAGGGCCAGGTTTGAACCCACCACCTTCGGTATATGGGGGCTGGCACCCTACTCCTTTGAGCCACAGGCAACACCCATGAATTTTAACAATGGTTTAGTTTACTAGTAGAAAGCCAAAAATAAGTACAGTTCTTTAAAGAGTTAACATTGCCTCTCAATTTTCGAGATAGAGCTTCTAGAATTATAAAATCTCTATCTCTTCCTATTGATACAGCCTTTGCTCTCAGAAGAGCCAAAGCGGTCAGCTGAATCACTCAATTATGCATCCTTTTCAGACTCATGGAGCATGTAACACCTCCCCTTCCTGAGCCATTTCTAATTTTAATATTCTTGGCTATCTGCGTTCTGGAGGAGCTTACTGGTTGCTGTTTGACTGGTCTCAGAATTGTTCAGAGGCTGAAGTAAAACTTTGAGAAAGCTTATTAGCATCTGACAATCCTGATTCAAAAACAGAAGGCAGGTGTAATTTACTCTTCACTTGGTTAGAAATATTGTTCTTTTAAATTCATTACATCATTGACTCCATTTCTTTTTTCTTATCTAGAGTGCTGATGAATGGGTAAAAGATCTTCTATGAACATTGAGGTTTATATATCAAAGAGGAGATGATAGAAATGAAGGTGAAGAAAACAAGAAAAATAGATTACTCAGGACAAAGATTTAAGACATATTTACTAAAAGAAAAGTATTGCATTTCCCTCAACCCCGAGTTAGTTTGTATCTCTATGATTCAGATATTCCTTTAGGTACAGTGAAGCCAGATGGGTATCACATCCTTCCCCTCCTTAATAAAATAGGCCTTCCAGGGCACTTTTTAGTGCCACATCCTTATTTCCTCAGAATAATTACAATTCTAATTAGTAAATTAACTGCTGGCACCACAAAAAGAGTATTTTTTACCTGCTTGAATTAGCGTGGGGTGTGCTCAATTTATGTTCATCAATACTGCCTGGTCTTCCATCTTTGTTAAAAATTAGGGTCCATATGATGAATGCATGAGGTGGTAGGTTGTCACTATTGTTCAGGGGAGTTTAAAATATGTTCACAAAGAGCATCAAGCCCTCCAAGTTCGTACATCTATTTTAAGAATGTACATATTCGTGAAAGATAGAGCTCTGGGAACGAAAAACAGCCTTTTCTGAACTTCAAACACTGCAGTGCTACCAAGGGGCACCGGTTATTTCTACAGTATAGTAATTTACAAACTGTCCCCAGTGTGATCTCTCATGAAATCTCCTGTCTACTTTCTGTGTTTGTAGATTTGCCTATTCTGAATATTTCCTAAACATTGAATCATACACTTGTTGCATATGATTCAGTTTTAAAGGATTCCTAAACTCTGGAAGCAAGAGGATTTGGTTATTTATTTCCAGTTTAAATAAGTCCAGTTCACTTGTCCAACTTTAAAAGGACAATTCTGTTCTAAAATGGAGTATTATTCATGTTAACCCCTAACTGGAAACAACTCACATGCTTATCAACTAATGAATGGATAAAGAAAATGTAATATATCCACACAATGGAATATTATTCAGCAACGAAAATAAATGAAATACCGATAATGCTACAACATGGATGAACTTTAAAAGCATTATGTTAATTGCAGGAGGCCAGTCAGAAAAGACCACAAGTGGATGATTCAATATTTAGGAAATATTCAGAATAGGCAAATCTATAAACACAGAAAGTGGACAGGAGATTGCACATGGCTGGTGGGAAATGACTAGTAATTTCAGAGTTTCCTTAAGGGGCGATAGAGTTGTTTACTGGGATGACAACACATTTCTGTAAATGCAAAAACCAATGAATCATAGGCTTAAAATGGGTGAACTATATAATATGTATGCTATATTTTAATAAGCTGCGAGCTTTTTACAATAAAACAGACAACTTTCTTAAAAGCAACTGGGCATCAAAATTTTGACCAGATTCTGTATAAAGTCAGAGAAAATAAAAAGCCAGATGGACTTCAGTATATGAGCAGTTAGATAAATTATCACGGTGCATGAAAAATGCTTGCTATAGTGAATGTGTGAAAGTTGACTGTTTGGATTTTTACACATAAACAGTGGCCCAATACTTATTTAATCTCTTAAATAAAGCACACGCGGGAAAGGTTTAGAATACTCGGTAAACCTCAGATTCCTGATGAGAGTTAATCAGCTTTATGACTGTGGAAATTAAATGTTACAAAGTTGGAAAACATTAGCAATAATCCCCTACAGATCAGTGTATGTGAAACACTTCACTTTCTTCCCTCTTAAAGTCATTTTTCTTCTTAACTCAGCTTTTCTCTGTCATATAAGATTGTTTTCTTCTTTTTCCTTTTTTTTTTTTCCAACTTTTCTAATTATCTTTCAGGACTTTATAAGACAGCCAATTTTTCTCTAACTTTATGATTCTCATGAAATATGCATCCTATTCTGTTTTTCAATCTTCAGAATAACTTAAGTGTGACTTTTATTCTAAGATACGATTCCTAAGCATAGTTTTATAGGTTCTGGTGAATAACCCTGCTGTGCAGAGAACATTCATATAAATTAAAGGTGAAAACATAGAAATAAATGGGCCACTTAGTTTTCTACTGTTGTTGTTTTTCCTCTTATCAGCAGGCTTCCCCCAACCCCTGCTGTGACTGGCTGTCCAATCACATATAAAAATTGTAAAATCTCTCGGTGACTTTCTGAGGAAAACAGACACTACGATTGATGCTTAAAATAATCTGGGCAGTTCTATGAATGAGGCGCATGCTTAAAGTTGGTTTAAAGTTTCAAAATCCTGTCTCCAACTAGAATCAGAGAGTGTCATGATGAGAAAGAATTGCTTATGGTACCTTGTCACTTCTGAGACAATAAGAGAACAGTTCAGGGTTATCACATCATTTTCCCAGTGTCCTCCAGAACTCAGAAGTTCTGACCCAGCAGTCACCAGCCATTCTACTGCACGGTACAAGGTTTGCCTAACACTCTACCAGATCTTGTCCCTTGTAAAGATCTCATTCCTTATGTTCTTTCAGCCAAATAAAAATCCTACACAGCAGATCATGAACCTATTAGATGAGGCAATGGAATCTCAGGGTGAATCATTGTAACTTTAAGCCTAGGCACCCATGTTGAATACTAGGTAAACTTTCTCTTACCAAAAGCAGGGCTCAGTTGCCTTTGACACAGTCTCTAGTTCTACTCAGGACTCAATTGGCTCAAGCCAGTGGACAGAGATAAGAAAGTAGGGGCATTTCTCTCACCTAACAGACAGGGCTTCCCACTTTCCTACCCTTCCTTTAAGGGACTACTCAGTCATTTGCTTATGAACCTGAAGTAACCTATGTCCTATTCCTTTACGCCTACTGCTACCTGCCGAGCTCTCTTCTCTCTGTTTAGATTTTTCTTCCAGCCTCATGGGACTTAAGGAGAGAGAGAGAGAGAGAGACAGAAAGAGACAGAGAGAGAGAGAGGGACCTCTCTTCCCAACTCACTACACCTCCTGGGGGTTTTAGGTGTTGCAGGGTGTGTGTTACACAATACACTTAGACATATTCAGCAGGTATGTGGGAATGCTATACATATTTACGAGGGGATCCAAGCACATGAGCACTGGATACACACGTATGCAACATACATCTCATGTTCATGCAGGGTTTTACTCAACTGGAATTGAGCTCTTTACATGTAACAGTGAATATAGGACATAAAGATAGTTTGTGTGCAAACTCTATAAACTAGCCAAAACTGACTTGAGATCTGTAAGTTGCTTATGAAAAAAAAGATCTTTGTAAAGCTGACCCTCTATCTAATCAGAATTGCAATATTCTGTGTTATAAATCAGAGTTGGGAGACATCTGATAGATTGCCTGATAGCTCCTATTGTTAGAAAGTTCAGTGAGAGTGTGTTTTTTCTTATAGCCCTAGGAATTTAGAAATTTGCCCTGTCAGCTGGGCTCTGAACCCTGAACCTGTAGGTAACTTTTGGTTCCTGAAGCTTAAGGCTCATCTTAGATGATGAAGAGAGGCCTGTTCTGATTTCTCAGGGAGTAATGGGGGAAGCTCAGGAGTCAGAGGCAGTCCACTTAGGTGTCCTGTGACACAGCTTAGGCCGCTTTTCTCTAATTCTAATTGTGTCATGTCCAGTTTGCAGATAGGAAAATAATGGAATTCCAGCTCTGGAGAACTGTTTTCTTAAATCTACATTTATCAGAGACTGCAAATGCATAATTTATCAGAGAATTCACATGTACACCTAAGTGTCGCAAATGGGGTGTGTAGCACCTCACACACTCCAGTTGGTAAAGAAATAAGCATGTTCAGTGTTATAATAATACTTATAAAACATGAATTTGCGTAAGATCAGCAGGCACACAGTGCTTATTCCATGTCACTGTGTGATTTATCTAAGACTCCAAAAAGAAAATATGCCTCAGTCTTAGGACAGAAATAAATAATGGTGAGTAATCACAAACCATCTCCTAGTTATATAAACGTGGAAAGATCATTTAATCCTATCTGTAAAATAAGATTAATATTATTTTACAGGAAAGGGTAGCAATATGGATTAAATAATATAGCGATAAATCCCCTACTATAAATATTTGATGCTACATAACAAATTTTGGCATGCATAATGGATAGATGTTAAAATCTAGAAAGACAGTAAAATAGAATCAACAATGGGGTAACTCCAGTTTGAAGTATCCACACATCTTATTTCAGCAAGTTATTCTTGCCAAACGTTGTTTTGGTTCACTGTTTAGAATGGACCGAAAGAGTTAATGCATTCTTGGGCTAGCTTTATCATCTTTGCAGACAGAGCGCAATCTTAAATTTCTCTGAACCCAGGTCTGACAATGACCACTGGTGGGTTCTGGTGTTTCCTCTTCTTGAAAGGCAGCACAAGATAGTCCATTAGAGAATATATGTTGATAGTTTTTTCCTGAGTATATACAAAGATAATTTTTTAAAAAAACAACAAGACAACAATTTAAACATATCTATGAGAAGTCTATAAATCTATGTTGCCTAGTCATTGTGGTGTGTGAATTATTGGCTATGTTGTAACAGTTATACAGGGAGACATAAAGTTCGTGCATGAACTTTTGAGTTTGGACTCCAGTTAAAATTTAAACAATAACTGATTTCAAACATTATTCAATAATATAGGAGAATGAAATTTGTACAGAAAAAGGGCATGGGATATAATTCATCCAACCATGAGTGGCTCAATAATGTATACGCCCATATTAAACCAATTAATATTGATCCAAATGCATTTCATCAGAGTTCAGCAAATGCCAGCAATCCAATTAAGCTCTAGATTCTATAAAACCTATATTTTATTAATCAAATGACATTTAAAGATGCTTTATTTTGTTCTTTACTTTTTAAGGAAGAAGAGATTGCAAACTTGGAATTTTTCCAGTAATTTAAAATATTCAATGTCAAATGAGCTCTTGTCCATTAATTAAAAAAAAAAGACTTAAAATTGAGCACAGTGCAACATTTTAGAACATGCTCTGAAATAATTAATATCACATATATTTTGTTCTAAAGAACCAATTAAAATTAGAGGCCTGGCGTGGTGGCTCATACCCATAATCCTAGTACTCTGGGAGACCAAGGCAGGTGGATTGGCTGAACTCAGGAGTTGGGCCTGGGCAAGAGCGAGACTCTGTCTCTAAAAAATGGACAGACATTGTGGTTAGTGCCTGTAGTCCCAGCTACTTGAGAGGCTGAAGCAAGAGAATCACTAGAGCCCAGGCGTTTGAGGTTGCTGTGAGCTATGACACCATGGCACTCTACCAAGGGTGACAAAATGAGAATCTATCTAAAAAATAAATAAAATAAATTAAATTTTTCAATTAATACATAATAAGCCTGGTTAGAAACTACTATTAATCATTCGCTCTCCATTTTAAATAAGACTATTAATCATTTCATCTCCATTTTAAATAAGAATTACAACTTATAATTATAAGCTATAATAGGAGTACTACATTTTATTTTATAGACTATATCAGATTTTAATACATAAACAATAAAATCAAATTTTTTATTTTTACCTTCTTGGAAGAAAGTAGATTTAACATACTGTAGATGTTTTTCATGAGTCATCTCTAATCTTTAGGGTCATGAGAAGCATATGAACAGCCCCAAGAAGGTGGCTCTCTAGTTGTTTATGTCGCTGAGGTCCTCAAAATAAATAGTGATATGATATGAGACGAATGTCCTCATTATAATATTTTGTGAGACTTTTGAAGCCTGATTCTCAGCCCTATGATTACTCAAATGTGTTTAAATGTTCTTCCAATATTGTTTGATATAATTTTATTTTCCTTTATCCAATTTATGGTGTATTGCATTAACCAATTTTCAACTGTAGCAAAACTTTAGCATTCAGAATATAAAACTCACTGGCTCTATCAAAGAAATGCTGGTCTTTTTATATACTCCTGGATTCTACTTGCTATGTTTTAAGATTTCTGTCTATGTTTACGTTCAGTATTGTTTTCTACTGTGTTTCTGTCAGTATTTGGTTTTGTTAGGCTTGTGCACTAATTCGTATAGGATTGATATTATACATTCTCAAACACTTTATGCATTTTATCTACAAAGCCATCTGGAACTCGAGGTTGCTTTTGAGAAAATTTTATTATGAATTCAACGTCTTCCCTTGTTAAAGGACTACACAGGTAGTATACATATTTCCCAGATGTCATAATATGTATATTTGGAGGAATTTGTCCATTTCACCTAAGATATCAAACTTATTGACATAAATATTTCGTACTATTTCCATAACATTTTAATGGTGCACGTCCCTAATAATGTTCCTTGTTTTATCCTTTTTTTTCCTAATCAGTCTATTTGTACATTTATTAATTTTATTCATCTGATTCAAGATTCAGGTTTTAATTCCATTCGTTTTGTCAAGTTTTTCTACTCTATTGATTTTCCCTGGTACCTTTACTACTTCCTTCCTCCTGCTCATATTGCATTTAATCTACTCTTCTATCTACTTCTAGCTTTTTGCGATAGATGCTGGCTCATTGTGTTACATCTTCCGTGTTTCCTCTTCCTGCTGTCTAAGCCTGGTTTCCAGATCACATTTAGTTAAAGGTGTAAATCTCACTATGCACAGTTGGGTTTTCCAAGTTCAGTCTTCCCTTTTTACCTGTTTCTTTGCTAGGCTTACTTGGGTCTCCCATAGTATTACATATGTAACCAATTTGTCTGATCTTTGTACAAGTTTCCTGGCACAGCAATTCTAAAACCTTTAGAATTTCCTGAGTGATAAGAGTTCATTGTTCATGTGAATAAAGTGACTCATGATAGGTCCATAAATAACTTCAAGATGGGGACGGATTCCCACCATAATTCTGCAGGGCTTTTTCCTTCCTTTTTCATTATTTTATGAAGAACACATTACTATCCCTGTTTCATTACCTCTGGTTGACCAAATATTGTTAATCAAATGTGCCCCGAAAGCATTTCAGATCCTGTGTACCATGCCTCAAGGCATCCACAAATACTTACAGATGAACTATAAAATGTTTTAGATAAATTTTAAGTTGCCATATCTATGCAAAGCTGGTCTCAAAACTAAGTAACTAATGATTGCAATAGTAAAACTAAGTTATACAAGGCATATTCATAGCCCAAAGCATAAGCTTAGAACATTGGTCTATTTTTCAGGAGACAAACTAGCTGAAGGATCAGGTGAAAGGCCATTTTAAATGTTTTGTTCTTGTCTTTGTTTTTTGACAGAATTTCACTCTGTTGCTCCAGGCTAGAATGCCACGGCATCAGTTTAGCTCAGAGCAACCTCAAACTCCTGGGTTCAAGGGTTACTTCTGCCTCAGCTTGCCCAGTAGCTAAGACTACAGGTTCCCGACACAACATTCAGCTATTTTTTTTCTGTTTATAGTAGGGGCAGAGTCTGGCTCTTGCTTAGGCTGATCTCAAGCTCTTGAGCTCAAGGGATCTTATGGCTTCAGCTTCCTAGAGTGTTAGGATTACAGGCATGAGCCACCACACCCCACCCATTTTAAATGAATTAATAATACCATTTGTGTTCTTTTGAAATATAAGTTATAATTAGATCTGTTTAAATGAATGTGTGCTTTATTTAAATATGAAAAATGTTAATAGAAGGTCTAAGATACAAAGGAAGCTTTCTTTTTCTTCTTTTATTTTGTTTTCAGCTCATGTAACAATGAAATTTGCTGTATCATTGAAAGGAACTATACATATACCTAAACTTCATTATGATTTGAAACAGCTACTGAGATAGTTATGTTTTCTATCATCATATTAGCACTTCAATTAAAACATGATTCGATTGCAATAAGGATTGACTTTCTTTATGAACACACACCCAGTGAGGATTGGGGGAACCTATTTACCACAGAGGACTGTTATTATAAGAGAGCTGCCCGCTCACAAATTCGTATCCTTTCCTGGTGACAATGGATATTCATGTTGCTTTTAATTTTATATGTTTAAGGGGATATTAGAAAAAAAAATTCTAGTAAATTATTCTACGTTATTTTAGCTCCAGAAGTTCTTTTTAAGGGATTTCTAGCGCTAATTTATGAAAGTAGAGCCTGTACTTAATAAAGTTGAAACCACAAAGACTCTGGAAGATCCCAAATATGCCATACAGTCTCTGGAGATGATTATGAATATGCTTATTCTTAATACGAAGAGATTCTGACGGTAATTTTAAATTTACTGATTTTAGAACTCCAGGGATACATTTATTAGAAAGATGACACTTAAGGTGAAAGTTTGTTTAACAGCCCCATGGAATTATTTATTGCTTTTAGTAACCAAGGTTCTGAGCAAGGACCAAAATAATAGGTTGACTCCACATCCTATTTCTGCTTGGCTGTGATTGCCCAGAGCTTCTATTTCAACCTTTTTTTTCCTCTCGGGGAGTTGCCGCTAATGTGACAATCAATCCATCTGAGCTTCTGGTTATTAAAGGAGAACCTGAAAACCTCGTGAATCAATCACCCCGCTGTGAAAGGACTGATGAGGACGGAGAGGGGAAAGGTGAAGAATCACCTCAACTCTGAGGACAGGAATGCCATTTGTGGAGCAGAAGCACCCCAGGAGTCTGTGACCCAGGAGGAATTCTTATTGTCTCCTTCAATTTTCCCCTTATTTTGAAGTGACTTTGAGTACATATTAGATAACTCAGGCAGGTCAGGAAGCACAATCCTCCTTCCTCAGAGCTTTTAGGGGAGGAAGCACATTACTGGAGGTAGTGTGTTTTATTTGTAACGACTTTCCACGGTCTAACTTCAGTCAACCTTAGATTGCGTCTTACTCTATAATTTTTGAAGAAATGGAACTCTGTGTGTGTGTGTGTATGTGAAATCACTTTTTCTCTATTTGGGAGACCTGGGTTTTCTTTTTAGTCTTTTATTGATTAGAACCGTGATCCAGGAGTCATGAGATATTACCTAACTTGGAAACCTGAACTCTTGTTTTGAGTGCTGTTAGTCTTACCCTTTTACTGTTTCTAGAGAGTTTAGTTTAATACACTCCAACCCCTGACACACAAATCTTGTTCTATATATGTAGATATAAACATACTCTTTTTAGACTTCTTCATGTTCACACATAATTTAATTTCAACATGGACATGTTTCCTTTTTACTCCCCAGCCTTGCACTCATCTGAACTCTTACTCAGCGCCTATGCAAAATGCTCCCTTTCTCCAGGGCAGTGAGACTTCCTAACATCTTTGCCTCCAGCGAACACCACGGCTCTCTGCCCCTCCATGATATCTTTTTTTATCTGAACTAATCATACTCAGTTTAAGAAAGAATTATATGTAATATATTGTGTGAGTTTCTTATGATGTCATATCTGTTAGTTTGTCTTTCATAGTTGTAATTTCTCTGAAAATGAGGATCCCTTATGATACACTGTAGGGAGGCAGGGGCTCTGCAGTGCTCTATGACCCTGTGCTGACTGATTCCTGCCAGTCATTTAATAACTGACATAGAGCAATCTATTTTTCTCACTTACATAAGTGCACAACTTACATTAAGGTAAAATTTGCTTTTCCTCATATATGGTGGACAAGAAGAGTTCTTTTTTAAAACTTAATTTTTATTTCAAAATATTAGGGGGTATGAGTGTTCCTGCCTTGGGGATGAATTATCTCCATCATTGGACTAGTGTAGGTTGTAGCCTCATCCCCCCCCACTCCTCCCTTCTCAGTTTCCAATATCTCAGACATGAGTTTATGACAATGTTTACCCATCACTGAGATCCCACCTGTAAGTGAGAACATGTGGTGTTTGCCTTTTGATTCCCGAGGTCGTTTACGATAAAGGTGTCCAGTTTCACTCAAGTTGCTGCAGCTCACATCTCATTCATTTCTATGGCTGAATAATACTCCACAAAGCGTGTGTGTGTGTGAGTCTGTGTGTACATGCGTGCATGTACTGTGTTTCCTTTATCACTCATTAGTAGATAAGCGCCTAGGTTGATTCCACATTTTAGCAATTTTAAATTGTGCTGCAATAAACATTTGGTCACAGGGGTCTCTCTGGTAGAATGACTTCTTTTCTTTGGGGGATATACTCCACAGTGGGGAAAATTTTAGTTTTTGAGGCATCTCCATACTGTTTTCTATAGAGGTTGCAGTCCCACCAACAGTGTAGAAGTGTTCTTTTATCTCTGCATTCATGCCAGCATCTTTTATTATTGTTATTAGCCATTCTGATAAGCATGGTATCTCATTATGGTTATAAATTCCATTTCCCTGAAGATTTAGTGATTCTGAGCATTTTTTTAATGTGTGTTAGATATTTGTGTATCTTCTTCTGAAAAACCTCTGTTTATGTCATTTGCCCATATTTTAAAGGTCTTATTCACTTTTATCTGTCTGGTTTGAGTACTTCGTAGATGTTGGATATCAGTCCTTTGTTGGATATATAGTTGGTGAATATTTTCTCCCATTCTGTGTGTTATTTACTCTGTTGATTATTTCCTTTACTATGAAGAATTTTTTTTAATGTCATATAGCCTCGTTTATTTATTTTTGTTGTTGCTGTATGTCTTGGTGTTTAGTCACAAATTCCTTGATTAGGTTAATGTCCCGATTTTTTCCTATAGTTTTTTTCCCCGAAATTTTAATGTTTCACATCTTGCATTTAAGTCTTTAATCTATCTTGAGTTTGTTGATGTATATGGTGATAGAGACTGGGTATAGTCTCTACCTTATCTTCTACAAACAAAAGGAACAAATCTGGAGGCATCACACTACCTGACTTTAAATCATATTATATAGCTTTGGTAACCAATAGAGTTTAGTACTGGTGTATAAAGGTCGAGGCATAGACCAATTTTGGATTGTGCTCCAGGAAACATTTGGGCACAGGTGTCTTTTTGGTAGAATGACTCCTTTTCTTTTGGGTATGTACTCAACAGTGGGAAAACTTTTAGTTTTTGAGGCATCTCCACACTGAGAAGAAATAGGCATCTCCATACTGATACTTTATAGAAAACAGTATGGAGAGGGATTAAAGGGAATATTCAGTCTCAGCTCAGAGTAGGCTGTGACCCAGAGCACACCATAACACAGAGAACACTTTGTACTGCTGAGTAAGACCCGCTCATCAAAATACTTCCACAGCCCCTCGTGGTTAAATTTTGTCTCCTTTAACATGATAAAGTGATTGAGTCCTACTTGGGAGGCTGAGGCAAGAGAATCACTTAAGCCCAAGAGTTTAAGGTTGCTATGAGCTGTGATGCCACAGCACTCTACCAAGGGTGACATAGTGAAACACTGTCTCAAAAAAAAAAAAAAGAGTGGTTGAGTCGATAGATACTGAACAGCTCTTCTCTTCAGAGTGGGTTTTAGGACTAGGAAATCCAGAGAGAGGTCCTTGCTTCCCTCAGAGCAATTTAGGAAAGAAGAGCTCCCTGCTCCGACAGACAGAGGCTGCTCCTGTATCCTCCATCCTCCCTGCAGGATGGACCCATAGTCATTCTGTTTGTCTGACCTTTCAAAACCCAACCTTCATTGTTTCCTATCTAGGACTCAGATGGGATAGGGGTTGGTTAAGCTGTGTACGCCGGAAACACTAAGCGCTTATTCCGGCACAGCCATGAATGGACGTTTTCCTTAGGACCCACAGTCTAGGACTGCACCAGGGCAGAACACGGCACCCCCTGCCTCCAGAGGTGTTCACTTCATAGTGTGCGGGACATTCCTGTGTAACCTCACACCGCTGGCCTGTCTCTTCTCATCTCTGAATGGTCACTAGAGCCCAGTCATAGGCTCCAAATGGAAAGTGTGACATTTAGACAGGGCTGAGCTCGGAAAACTTACAGCCACATATAAATGTCAACATTTAAAAATCACTATTTTTTACAACAAGTTACAAAACAACGGACACCCTGACAATTACACTAACTCTATTCTCCACTGCAATTCTCGTGTTCACCTGGCCCTTTACCCTGTATCAGGGAGCCTTGATGCCTTCCCCATCCCGTCCCATCCACAATATACTCCCTGCCTGTTCCCTCTGCTCCAAAGATGCTAACCAGCCATGGGGGGAAGCTCAGATAGTTATCCAAAAATGTTTTCCATAAATATTTATTAATGGCCGGGTATTATCCAAAGCACTGCAGTGCACTAACTAACTTTCTCTCTCCCTCTCTTTCCTTATTTTCTTCTTTCTTCTTATTTATGCTTTTTTTTTTTTCAGATTACATTACACAGTCCTTGTTTGGCACAAGGAATAAAAAGGCTTGACACAAAATCTCTTTCTTCAGTGCTCGGGGACTGAGGAACTCTGCGAGGTGCCTTCCCAAGTAAACCTCTGGTCCGTACTTAGTATTTATTATCTTGAAACGGGAAGGAGTAGACAAAAGCTGCTTGCTGGATATTAGCACTGACTAGAGAGGATGTGGAGAAGGTCAGATAGAATGTCTCCACCTTAGTTTTTGCAAAACCGCAGACCTTGAGAATAACCTCTGCCTCCAGCAGCAAGAGACCTTTGGAATCTGGAGAATCTTTACCATAACCATTAGGCCTGGCAGTGACACCCCTCACATATACAGTCTCCCTTGGAGGCATTTTCTGCCCTCCTGCATGGACACAATTTGCACACCATTCTCTTGATTCTTTAGGTCTCTCAAGAGGAAAGCAACTTGTATGCTAAAGATCAGGGCAGCATTCTCCCTACAGATTGCCATTGGCCATTACCATTTCAAGTGCTGGCTGCTGCCCTCTTTACCTTGTTACCGTGTGGTTTTATCTCAACAAATGTTAGCAACTCTTATTATTTTCTCATTAAATAAAAATCTTCTTCAAGCATCTACCTCATGGCCAATTCTCTTCATGTCACTTCTGCTTTCTTTGATATTCTCCACTCGCATATTTTCACTATGCGAAGAGAGTTTGGGGTTGTATGACAGGGGCAAGAAACTGCCTCCTCTCCAGCTCTTTGCCACTCTATTTTGCAGGCCAGGAAGCAGTTCTGCTGGTACCCAAGGTCTCAGGATTTTGCATCACTTGCCCTCCACCCAACCATATGCACACATCTGTATTTCATCTCTTAATTTTCCCCTGAATTTTTGGGACATGATAAACTGTTCTGTTTTGTCCCTTCCACAAAGGAAATATTTTTGTGAGTAGGTCTGAGTATAAGCATTCTTTTTGGGTGTATATAACCAGGTAAGAGGGTTTCTACACCAGCAACATCTATGCCCTGATTAAACCTAGTTCAAATTTTACTACTTAATATGCATGTCTATGTAATATTGTAAGTGATCCTTTACTGAGTACATAGTAGATGGATGTAAAAGGCCAAGGTCTTTTATGTCCCATAGCCTCCACATACATTTCTGATGGTCCAGGTATTTGGGATAGACACCAAGAAATCAAATACTCCAAAGAGCCTTCTGGTTCTGGGAAGAAACTTCCAAAATCCCACCTTGTACTGTGGTTCATAGTACCAAATTTTTTGCAGTATTCAAAGAAAACCATTAGATTCAGAAGAATGAACTCAGTCCTACAACAGAAACACATTAAAATACAGCAATATGTCCCTCTATGAGGAATTGCCAGATAGGCTTCAAAATAATTTTAAAAAAATTGATAAAATCTTGTCTACTGAATAAAAGAAGAAAATGCATGTACCTGGGTATCAGGACTTTATCGTCATATCAACATATTATCCTGCCCCTCATCCTCTGTGCTATTTTAAGAAGAAATTGTTCCCAAGAAGTGGAGTGTCTACTCTTGTTTGGGTAGCTGTAAGAATAGGTGTGGAAGTTCAAGTTGGTGAAATTGTTTACATAATGAAATGAGGAAGCAATTGCATTCTGGGGAATTAGGAGAAAGAACATAGGCACTAAAAATGGTTAGAGAGGGGTTACACGGGTTAGAACTGAAAGAAATTAATCCTATTGACTGATCCCTAGAGACTAGATAATTCTGGAGCTGGACTTTCCCATTTTAAGAAGTTACCTGTGGGGTATGTGTTGTAAACATCTTCTTACAAACTTATTGCAAGTGGTCATCTCTGCAGCCCACTGGTGCTTTTCATTTGCGTGAATTATTTCTGTGTGATGTAAACACATACTGAATTCTGTGTTCGACTTGTACAAAGTGAAAATAGGAGGGTCCACTTGAAGATACATTATTTTGGGGAAAAGTAATTGACAGAAATGTAGATTGCGTTTGTTTAAAATACACATTTAAAAGTATTTGTAAGCCATGTCTTTCACTTCTAAACACATAAAAGATACATGTTTAAAACCTCCTAAAGTTTAATTATAATTATGCAATCATTTTCACTAACTTGTCCATAAATTATTCAGCTCTAGCATTTGCCAAAATGAATTTTTTAAAACGGAATCAATTTTAACCAATTTGGAACAGAACTGACTTTACTAGCAAATAATCACCAGGTAATAACATTTTACTAAAATGTACTTAATGGGCAGTATTTGCTCAAGGCAAGAGAGGCATAGATCTAGGAAAAGAGCCAATTTCACTAAATTGTGAATAAGACACGTGTGCCTAAATATTCAGTTTATAGCATAGTTACCTAAATATGCATGTTTTGGCCTAATTATTGCTATTTCCATTGTATAATTTGAGAAATTGAGACTCAGAGAGTTTGAGAGCATCGTCCAAGGTCATATAGCTCATGGGCCTATGCCAGACTGTACAAGATTCTGGACAAATTGGAAAAAGTCACTCTCTCTGGACACCTGCAGGCTGAGTTGGCTGGATTTTAGTTCCACACCCATTCCAGGGCTGGCATCTCTGCACAAGACAAGCATTGCTCAACTTTAGTTGGCTGTCCTATACTCTTGAGATCCCTGCTAGGCTTGCTCTTTGCCAATCAAAGGGAAGATGAACTCTATTTATAACTAATCATCTCAGGCACATGCACAGAAGCCAAATTATTTCTGTGTTTGACCTCTAAACAGAAGTCGATGTTTCTTACATAATGATGATTTTAGGAAGCCAAAACTAATTTCACAGTGAGCAGGCAGTACCTCAATAAAAAGTGAGAATCACTCATGGTAAACACTAAGAGGTGTGAATTGTAGAATTACATCATCAATTAGAGGAACTTTTTTTGAAATAGATTCAGAGTACTTATGATTTACCTATAAATGAAAATATTGCCCTTCCTGTAGGAATCCCATTATGGATGGAAGGATTCAACTCCATTTCATTCCCATCTGAATTAGCATGAAAATGGAAAGACTGAGTTATCCTCGAGAATTTCTCTTTTTTGCCATAATGGATGTGAATTTATGTTCACAACATGTAGGTTTTTTTTTTTTTTTTTTGAGACAGAGTCTCACTTTGTCACTCTTGGTAGAGTGATATGGTATCACAGCTCACAGCAACCTCCAGCTCGTGGGCTAGGGCAATTCTCTTGCCTCTGCCTCCTGAGTTGCTGGGACTACAGGTGCTAGCCACAAAGCCCACCTATTTTTGTTGCAGTTGCCACTGCTGTTTTAGCTGGCTGGGGCCAGGTTCGAACCTGTCACCCTCCATTTATGGGGCCAGCACTCTACCCACTGAGCAACAGGCACCACCCAACAGGTAGTTTTTTTAAACATTTTCCTTTTCTTCACTATTTTAGTTTAATGACAATTAGGCATTCAATGAAAATACTTCCTCTTACCACTGAAGCTTTCCATTTTAACTATAACTTAAAATCTTTCCAAAACACATAAGCCTTCATCTATGTGTGTAAGAGGATATGGAAGTAAAGTGACAAAATAAAAAGATTATAGGTTCTGACATCAAGGAGAACTTCTTTTAGTTTTGACTTTGGGGAGCTGCTTTATTTTGTTTTATTTTGCCTTAAATTAACTACTGTCATTTAACTTCTATTTCCTTCTCCCTCTAATGGCTACATCTTACTCAGGAGTCTGAGGCAGGAGAATCATTTGAACTTAAGAGATTGAGGTTGCTGTGAGCTAGGCTGATACCAGGGCACTTTAGTTTGGGGCAAGAGAGAGACTCTGTCCCAAAATAAATAAATAAATAAATACAGTGACATTTGACTGTGGGAGGGTGCAGCCTGTGTCTTTTGTGCTCACCACTCCCTCTGTCTACCACAGTTCCAGATACCAAGGAGGATTCTATAACATCGAGAGAACAACACGAGTACAGCAAGCTAAATTATTTTGTGGACACACATGGGAAAGACATTTTATATTGTGGTTTGCAGAAGAAAGACGTCCCTCTACTCTCTGGTCTATTGCTCACCTGGGTTTCTCCACCTGGAGAAACTACCACACAACTTCTTCTAATCCCTAGTCTTCTAAGAAAAGGCTTTCTAACTTGGTTCCTTACTCCATTTTCAATTTGATAAATAGCTTGATATGCTTCGACTGAATCTTCATTGATGTTTTTATCTGCACAATTCTCATAGTCTCTGGAGTGAATGGTGAATTCTACAGTGGCCAAAAAAAAAAAAAATGAAATGAGTCTTTTAATTCTCCACTAAAGGAACTGCAGCTTAGAGACATTAATACATCTCAACAAGTAAAGTTATTGATATATATATATACATATATATGTACATATATGATACGTGTGTGTATATATATATACATGTAATATGTATACTATAGTAAGATACACATTACATAAAATTTCCCATCTTGACCATTTAAGTGTGCAGTTGAGTAACACTGAGTAACTTCACGTGGTTGTGCAATCACTGTCTTGAAGTCTTCTCTTTTTGCAAAACTAAAACTCAACTCCCTGTTCTCTCCTTCCCTAGTCCTGGCAACTGCCAGGGAGGGTGCAGCCTGTGCCTTTCGTGTTCACCACTCCCTCTCTAGTGCCTGGCACAGTCCAGACACTATATCATTGAGAGAACAACATAAATACAGCAAGCTCATTTATTTTCAGTAGAGACAGGGCCCTGTTCTTGGTCGACTGCCACTCTTCTTCTAGTCTCTATGAATTTGACCATTCTAGGACGTCATGGAAGTGGAATCACACAGTGCTTGCGTCTTGATGGTTGGCTAATTTCACTTAGCTATTGTCCTGAAGATCCATCTATGGTATGCCATGCGCCAGAATTTCCTTCCTTCTTAAAGCTTAGTAATTTTTTTTTTTTTTGAGACGGAGCCTCAAGCTATTCCCCTGGGTAGAGTGCCATGGCATCACAGCTCACAGCAACCTCCAACTCCTGGGCTCAAGTGAGTCTCCTGCCTCAGCCTCCCAAGTAGCTGGGACTACAGGCGCCCGCCACAACGCCTGGCCATTTTTTTTTTTTGGTTGCAGTCATTGCTGTTTGGCGGCCCGGGCTGGGGATTCAAACCCGCCACCTTGGGTGTATGTGGCTGGCACCTTACCCGCTTGAGCCACAGGCACCGAGCCAACCTTAGTAATCTTAATTGCATGTATATACCACATGTTGTTCATCCATCCATTCATCAGTCAACACTGGTTTTTCCACCTCTTGGCTGTATGAGTAATGCTGTTATGAACGTGGGTGTGAAAGTATCTGAGTCTCTGCTTTTAGTTATTTTGTGGGTAAACTAACATATTCTCCTTTTAAAGTTCTAAGAAATTTTACTATAAATCAAACGATTTATTTCAGCATTCCATGTACTTTCTCAGCATAGAGTTAGGTATGTTTTTCAATATATGTTACTATTCATATTACTGACATGAAGATAATTTTATGCTTAAAGTTAATGTATGTTATTTTTGTTGATTTGGTCATCCATAAACCTAATTTAACTTAAATATACTAGGCCCTTCCAACTACAAAACAGTAGCAAATTTGCATTTGATTTAGGTATTAAAAATTCCCAAAAGCAACTTTTATTTAAAGCAAAATTTTGAAATACATAAGTAAATAGCTGTAAAATGACAGTGTGGTAAATGGGATAACATATGCATGAAATTGCTATAATAGCTATTTCCTGCAAGCAAAATTCTCAGTAATGCAAAGAACTTAGGGAAATGCAATGAATGGTAGAGAGACAAGAGTAGAAGAGGATGACAAATTAGGAGAGCAGTGTTGTATGTCACCTTGGTAAAACATGAAAGTAGCTTAGACTCAGAAAATTGTAGGAGAGATCAAAATTTATGAGCATATTTGTGCTAAAAAGGACATTTCTGCTTGGCACATGAAAAGTCTGCAATTTAGTGGGGAGGTCAAAAATTAAAATTATAATTTTTCAGTAATTGCTTTAGGGATGGGACCTATAGCCAAGGAACTGAATGAAATCACCAGACAGTGTGTGTAGTTGAGAGGGATGAGGACAAGAATGGAACAATGACACCTGCCAACATTTAGATACCACAGAACAGATAGGCCAGTGAAAGTAATAGAGTCGATCAAAGTAGCAGAGAAGAAATTCAGAAGAGGCAGTGGAATGAGTCCTAACAGAAGAACCATTTTTATGTAAGGGGAAGGGATCAGCAATAATAATTTCAACAAGGAGTCAAAGATCTTTGAAGTGATCTTTAAAAACATGCAAGTCCTGTGTGGGTAGGTAATACATCATCTATTGCTTCATATTAGAGTTGAATACACTGGACTTGCTGTATTCATGTTGTTCTCTCAATGTTACAGAATCCTCTTTGGTGTCTGGAACTGTGCTAGGCACTAGAGAGGGAGCAGCAAACAAGAAAGACATAGGCTGCACCCTCCCATGGTCTAGTGTCACTTTATTTATTTACTATTTATTTATTCATTTATTTTTGGACAGAGTCTTATTCTTGGCCCAGGCTACAGTGCCCTGATATCAGTCTAGATCACAGCAACCTTAAAATCCTGGGTTTAAGCTATCCTCCTGCCTCAGCCTCCTGAGTAGGTGGTACTCCTGGAACTCTCCACAACACCTAACTAAGTTTTCTATTTTTAGTAGAGATGGAGTCTTGCTGTTACTCAGGCTGGTTTTGACTTTCAAGTTCAAGTGATCCTCCTGCCTTGGCTTCCCAGAGTGCGAGGGTTCCAGGCATGAAGTACTGCACTGGCCCTAGTATCACTTTAGAATAGCCTTCCCTGTCGAATCTCACTCCCTGCTGGCATTTAGCTACTTTCGTGAAAGTACCATGAGACCCTCTCATTCCCCTTATTCTTCTTAGCCTGATCTGAGTAAAGCCCACATTCTTTGGCCATTTGATTCTTGGAGAATTTGGGGGCTGATTGAACACATTATTTGGTGACTTTATTACCTTTAACATAGGAAAGCAGATTTTATAGCCTGTGGGTCACATGTAGCCATTTCATGGAGGAGGAAGTGGAAGTTCAGTGACAGTAGTTAATTTAAGGTAAAGGAAAACAAAATAAAGCACCTCCCCAAAGTCAAAACCAACAAGATGAACAGATTCCATAGTGAGACTGTAAAGGAATTCACAATCAATTGTTATATTTTTTCAACAAAGTAGGAGGCAAGTGTATATGGATAAAGAATTACTAAAATAGTATAAACATTCATCAAAAGAATACAAATCTTGGTCAGAAAATAGAAAGTTTAAAACTACAATTTCAGAGGTGGTACAATTTTGGTAGATGACAAAACTGAACACAATGGCTGTGGGTGACTGATGGGAGAAAAGAAAAGACATTTACTTGAAAGTGAGGAAAGTCACCTCCAACATATGGCAGGTATCATCCCGAACTTGTTCCACCCTTAATTTCAAAGAATAAATAAGCAGAATAGTCTCTGAAATTTGAGCCCTTAATATCTTTATATGACCTTTCTTTGTCTTCCCTTCACCTGTGGTTAATCCCTATGTTCCGACTCACCATACCTATCTGCCTCATTTTCCCTGTCTGAGCACAAACATCATTTCCAAGAAACGAAAAAATCCATTTTCCCTATTCTGAAATATTAATACTTATTATGAAAAAGTTCCCTTCTAGCTTGTTGAAAATCTACATTAATGTCTGTACTGCCCAAAGTAATCTACAGATTCAATGCAATGCCCATTAAAATATCAATGTCATACCTTCGAGATCTTGACATTATAGTTCTGCATTTCATATGGAAGCAGATAAAAAGAATAGCCAATGCCATTGTATGAAGTAAGAACAAATCTGGAGGTAATATGTTATCAGACTTCAAATTATATTACAAGTCTATAGTGATCAAAACAGCATGATGTTGGCATAAAAATAGATACATACATCTATGGAATGGAACAGAAAACCTATTTATTACCCAAATTATATTACAAGTCTATAGTGATCAAAACAGCATGATATTGGCATAAAAATAGAGACATACATCTATGGAATGGAACAGAAAACCTAAAGATGAAACTAGTGCCATATCACCACCTGATCTTTGAAAAAGCAAACGAAAGCATATATGGGCAAAAGAATCCCTATTTAATGAATGGTGCTAGGAAAATGGTTAGCCACATGTAAAAGGCTGAAATTGGACTCCATTTCTTGCCACTTACAAAAATTAACTCATGATGGATAAAATACTTAAACCTGAGACATGAATCTATGAAAAACATAAAAGAGAGAGTGGAAAATACTCAGCTAAGGGCACAATCAACAAAACAAAGAGTCAACCTTCAAAATGGGAGAAGATATCCGCATGTTATGACTCTGACAAAGGGCTAATAAACAGAATCCACAAATAACTCAAGCAAATCAACAACAAAAAAAAGAGTAAGCATTAAAATCTGGACAAGAGATAGGAACTGAATCTTTTTTCATGGGGACAGAAGAATGGCCAACAAACTCAGAAAAAAATGCCCATCATCTCAAAGTATTAGAGAAATACAAATCAAAATGGAGATATCACCTCACACCAGTGAGAATGGCCCTTATCATGAGGCCCCAGAGTAACAGGTGCCAGCACGGGTATGGAGAGAAGGAATCACTCTTGCATTGTTGGGGAGACGTATGGAGAGAAGTATGGTGAGTCCTCAAAGAACTGAAAGTAGACTTTCCACTTGATCCCCCAAGCCCATTACTATGTATCTGCACCCCCCCAAAGACAGTAATTTCACTGTTACTACATCCAAAAGGATATGTGCACTTAAATGTTTATAGCAGCCCTATTTGCAATAGCAAAGATGTGGGGAAAACTCAAGTGCCCGTCACCACATGAATGGATTAATAAACTGTGACGTAAAAAAAAAATAAACTGTGACGTATGTATACCAGGGAATACTATCCACCTATCACAGATGGAGACTTGTATCCTTTGTTACAACTTAGATGCATTTGGAGAACAGTAGCCCAAGAATGGAAAAATAAGCATCATATGGACGCCATACTAATTTGAAACTCGTAGACTAACAACAGTGTGTTCACATGAGAGAAAAAAATTAATTAAATCCAAAGAGCTGGGAGAGGAGTCCGTGGGTTCCTGCCCAGCAGGATCAATGTGTATGGCACACTTCCTGGGAGAAGGACACAGCTGTAACTTAAACTTTACCTCACAAATGCAAACATTGTAGGCTAATTGTAAGTACCTTTGTGTTAACTGGAAGTAATAAAAAAGCAGATAAACCTAGGCTAACTTAGCTTATTTTAAGTGGAAGAAAAATATTGGCAAGTCTCTTCCCCTGGTTGAACTTTCTTTAGGATAGAAAAACAGGTACAGTCAGAGCATTTTAATCAGTGGTTCTGGGAAAATACAAGAAAGTATGATAAAAGTAGAATTGGAACAACATAAGGTGGGAAAATAATGCTAAAAGTGAAGAGAAGAATGACAAAGACAAATTTCACCAACCTCATTTCTTTTCATACTATTTTTCCTGGGAGTCTCTGTAAAATCAAAGCACTTGAAAAACAAAATAATTTGGGTTTTTTGTTTGTTTGTTTTGTTTTTTGAAGTGGCCAGTGCATCCACGTTGATTTTTTTCCCCAAAAAGTTTAAACTTTAAAAAAAAAATCCAATGAGTTTCATGTGTTTAAAAATACATTTCTATAAAATAATCATGTGTGCAACCTGAGAGAGGCTGATGGAGAAGGTCGCAAGTTCGTTCCTTTCTTTGGGGACTTGGGTTAGTTTTCATTTTCTGCAAAAGCAGAGTTTTTCTGTTTTCCTTTAGCTCTGATAAAATGGTATGTTTTGCAAATATATGGTCATAAAGTTGTAGTTTTTCAGTGAAAATACACTCATTGGTAGGCTAGCCTCAACTTTCTAATTCCCCAATCAAGAATATCCAGAGCAACAGTGTGGCAATTAGTGACAAGATGACAAGCCGCTGGTATGTGGAGTGCATTGTTCCCCTCTGTGAAATAGAGCTATCCCGGGCTTTTTTGTGTTTTAGATTTCTCTTTATGGTTGTTGGAAAAGTCCAACCCCAAGCATATTTCTGAGTAGTCAGACAACAGAAGGAGAAAAATATTTAATCATTGCCCATTGATGTCCTATTCAAATTCTGCAGTATAATTGCTGCTCTTTCCAATCTCGCTTTCACAAAGGCAGGCAGGTCTCTCCATGCATCCCATAGCCAATTTTTAAGTTTTTGTTTCTAAATACAATCACTTCTGAACTATTGAAAATCTTTAAAATAACTATGGGGGTTTGAAAGTTATCATTTATTCCAACTCTACTGCGGTTCTATTTTTATTGATGTTATCCCAAAATGTTTCAACTTTTATGCATTAATTTGTACAGAAAGTTTTAAGCACAAACTGTATTTCAGGATAATTTAACATAAGAACAAACCAAATGGGTAAGAAAATTGCAATGTTGTCCTGTACACGCCTTCTCTTTGATTGTATCCAAATAGTGGCACCAATTACCATCTGTACCCAAGTGACCTATATGGGTTTAGGGCTTCAGTCTTGTTTGCAATATCATTAAGGTTAAGCTTTGAAGTAAAGATATTAAGGTATAAATTTGAGTGGTGGCTACGTACTGGTGGCTGTGTTATAATTCTTTTCCCTTTGAATTCAACTTTAAAGCACACAGAGAAGAGGATGAGCGCTGTAAGACAGACATTGGACTGATAGTGCCACAAACTAGATTATCTCAGAATATTCTTTTTGCCAGGTTATAGTCAAACACTTTGCATGAGCTGCAAACTTACCAATGTGCCTGACTGTGTTCTCAGCACTTCCTCCCACAGTGGCCAGCCAGCCAGCCAGTCTTCTTCTACCTCTACCACGATGAACATCTTTTCTGCTCAGGAAATCAGATTTCACTAATGCATGTCAGGCTGGACGATTAAGCAAAGATGAACCCATGCAGATAACAGGTAAAATCTACTTACTGCGTGTGAAATCAAAGAAGGCAATTGTCTTCCTCGTTCTCTCCCTTGCCGCTTGTCTCAGCAGGGATGCTGTGCACCCTGATTTCTTCCCTGTGTTCAACTCCCCAATTTGGACTTCCCTGAGTTCATTTCAGTCCAACTTTTCTCCTTTAGGACAGCAGCTTCTGGCAAAAGCTGCCTCTAGCTGGCCAACTTGTCCTAAATATGCAGATGCTGGTGCCCATGTGGAGTGAGGGGAACACTTTTGCCCTGCGGGTGGGATTGCCAGCTAATACAACCTCTATAGAAAGAAGTATGGAGAATTCTCAAAGAACCAAGAGTCAGTCTTCCATTTAATCTTGCAATCCTGTTACTAGGTATCTAGTAAGATACTCAGAAGAACAAAAACCATTTCACCACAATGACATTTGCAGAATATTTATTGCAGCTCAATTCATAATCGCCAAGATGTGGAAGCAACCCAAGTGCCCATCAACCCGTGAATGGATTAACAAACTGTGGTATATGTATACCATGGAATAGTATTCAGCCATAAGAAAAGATGGAGAGGTTATATCCTTTGTGTTTACCTGGATGGAGTTGAAACATATTCTTGGTAAAGTATCTCAAGAAAGGGGGAAAAAAGTATCCAATGTGCCTAATACTAATATGAAACCAATATATGAACAACTGCATGTCTGCATGAAAGAAAACCTTACAAGTACAGTCCAGCAAGGGGCGGAGACAGAGGGGAGGAGGAGGAGGAGAAAGAATGATTGGCAGGATGTCACCTAATACGCATGGTGTGAGGGTGTTCAGCGGGCCCCCTGGGTGAAGGGCTCAACTAACTACAACTTAAACTTTACCTTAGAAATAAAAACAATGTAATTTAAACATTTGCACCCTCATATCAGACTGAAATTTTAAAAAAGAAGACAGTTTTGACAAAAGGAGGAAGCTTGAACCATCAACCAAGGCACGGAATCTGCTATTTATTGTCTCTGCCCCACAGCGTGCTATCCTGACCCCAAACGCCAAAGTGTTGCTAATTTAAATTATAAAAATCCCGTTAAAATTCCTGGTAGAAGCCAGCTAGATCCAAAGAACTTGCTTTGAAAAGTCGATGTAGAGAGGAGCCCAGAGAGAACCTCTCTTACCATTGAGGAAAATACGGAAGCAGATGAAGATGATGACCTGAGCGTTGAGCAGAAAGTTGCAGCTGGCTCACTCTGGAAGGCCAACTCAATGCACCAGACCACTTTCTACAGGTAGCTCTGATAAACAAAACTGACGCCAGCTCTGCCACACTCCATCTGATGATCCGTAAAATACACAGATAAAATTGCCCAAGACCCTTTTCCAATGTAGCAGGGTGTATATAAACATATTTATATGATTCCATTTAAAACATGAAAGGCCACATATACTGTGGTAGGAAGTGAGTATTTCACTAGTGTCCAGTTTGCATAATCAGTCAGAGAATCAGATGGGAAAAGGCAATATCCAGGGCGACGTTTGTCCTAAAATCATCCAATTTAGGTGAGAAGGATTATTCAAATAGTCTAGTGTCTAGAGTACAGATGCAGTTATGACATTAAGAATAGCCAGGTTCCTGTTCCTCCTAGGTATTCTTGGGTAAATGAAAAGTATTTTAGCCTATAAGGCTCATGCATTTATTGCTACGATTTTGACCAACAAAAAAGAAGTAAGACTATAGTTTATTACTGTTCTAGTTTTATAAGTTTTCTTATAAACAATTAAGAGGTTACACCATCCCCCATCTAAATGCAACCATTTTCCAAAAGAATTTGAAGTAAAAAGCCCAATGTGATCTTAAAAATGAGAATGTATCACGTCTGACACCTTAGTTATATCTGGCTACTGAAGTCTGAGCTATCCCTTACTTTTATACATGCTGTCCACATTCATGCAGCTAAATAAAAATTTCATGAAGGCTTCAAAATGAACCTTAGAGTTTCCACATGGCTCTGCCAAGGATTCTCTGAAGTCCATACTGGTTTCACTGTGACATGGTTTCCTGTCTTCATGGAATTCAAAAACAGTAACCATGCACATACTTCTGGATTTTGTTTTTCCCTGCCACTCTAGGGTTGCCTGAGTTAGCAAATAAAGAACATAAGACATCCAAGTGAATTTGAATTTCAGAGAAACAAAATATGACTTCTAAGTGTTCATGTGTTCCATTAAGCAACAATTTTTAGCATAAGTATGTCCCAAATGTTGCTAGGGACGTATTTATACTAAACATATATTCATTGTTTATTTGACATCCAGATGTAATCAGGCATCCTGTATTTTATTAGGCAGCATATTAGTCACTCCCTGTATAAAGCTGACACATGCTGTATCTTCACTCAGCTTTCCAGTCCTACTGATATATAAATGATAACCTTAAAATACCTTGAGGTTAGCTGAGGCTCAAAAGGCCAGTAGATGATTTCCCCAAATTGTCTATACTTTCACAGACAAATATTGCTTTGAGATGCCTACCAGAGTGTTGTTGGGAAGTCAGCAGAATGAAAAGCACACCTAGGGACGATGTGGAAACCCAAGCGTCGGTCCTATTATGAACTCCATATTAAACAGATAATGAAGTTAAAAGACACGCCTGCTCCCAATGAAACTTTTTAAAAATCTCCCAGCTACATTTAAGTTTTGCCTGAATAAAGGGAATATCTCTGAGAATAAAGCCCCTGATGTTTGTAACAGAATCATATTTTGAGAGCCCTTACACTGTGTACATTACTATAAAGCATCGTGAACTGTATCAATTTAGATAATTTGTTCATAAGAAAAATGCTGTAGAATCCATGTGAACATTTGCAAAGCTGCTACTGCCTTTCTAGCAGTATTAATATGTGTTCTAGCTTGCATCTTTTACTCATTTTTAAGACAGATTCTGGGGTTTTTTTGGGGGGGG
>CAUYQV010025624.1:0-23482 GCA_963574575.1 Galagoides demidoff | reverse complement strand
TCATCAAAACAGATACAAGCTCTTCCTTATCTGAGAGTTGGGAGGAATTAGGTCCGGTCTCTGTTTTTACACAGAGACATTTTATTTAGGAAGAACAAAAGAAAGTTTCGAGCACTTCCAAAGAGAGTTGGAAATGGGTCTCTCTCATGAAGGAGCAGAGAGGTGAGAAAGACCTCGATTCTGTGTCTTGATGAAAACGTGGGAAGTCATAGCATATGTGTTGATAAATATTGTTCCAGTGGCTCGGCGCCTGTGGCTTAATCGGCTAAGGCACCAGCCACGTACACCTAAGGTGGTGGGTTCGAATCCCCAGCTTGGGCCCGCCAAACAACAACAATGATGGCTGCAACCAAAAAATGGCCGGGCGTTGTGGTGGGCACCTGTGGTCCCAGCTACTTGGGAGGCAGAGACAGGAGACTCGCTTGAGCCCAGGAGTTGGAGGTTGCTATGAGCTGTGATGCCATGGCACTCTACCCAGGGGGATAGCTTGAGGCTCCGTCTCAAAAAAAAAAAAAAAATATATATATATATATATATATTGTTCCAGTGATCTTTAAAAATACAATATGGTAAAATAAGGCTACGAAAATAAATAATAGGAAGTATAATAGAAACAGGGAATGGAATAACATAGTTTAAAGGAGAAAACCATTAAAATCAGACTCTAAATGTTCTTGATACAGAACAAATTAACAAACTAAAGAAACAGTTTACATAGATTAATACTTCCTTGGCATAGATAAGAAAAACCATAACAAACCATCGAGCACTGTGGTTTTCTCTTTGGCAAACTGGTGTGTAGAATACTTCCATTGGTTCATGAAAAGGATTGAGGAAAGGCACAAACTATGGGTGGATATAAAATTTTATCTGTGTCGATTTGTCTGGGGAGAGGGTTCAAAGCTTTCATCAAATTCTTGAAGGAATTTGAAAATAATATCAGAATCACTATAGTGAGGAGCCGCTCGGGTAGTGGTTTTGAGATCTGAAAGTGTGGAGGGAGCAGAGCAGCCCTCTGCAAATGGGGACTGTGAGTCTGAGATGCCAGGTCTGCTCCGCACCTGGAGGGTGGACACCCCCCTCGGCTGCACCCTCTGGGGGAGGCGGACCTGGGAAGGTGTGGATAAACATTCCCTGCAGACTGGAAAACAGGCTTTGCAGATAACAACACAAATCCACGTAGTTCTCAACTTTTGATGTGACACTAGATGGGTACTTTTTAATAAAGTGCAGATACAAATCTACCTATTTAGAGACAGATATGTATTTTAGTTCTGTCTCTCTAAAATCTTCTACAGTAAGAAATAGGAAATTTACAGAGTAGGAGAGGACATATGAATATCACAGACAAATGAATTTATATAATTTTTCTTAATTAGAAGAAATAATGAGTTCTACACAGAAATGACTGTATGTTAGCAATTCATGAAGTTAAGGTATAATGTAAATAGATTTTTCTGATGTTGTTCATATTTCCCACTCTTTATTTTCTCCTCCTAAACAAATAGTAAGATTAAAAATTAGGTTTCCAAAGCCTTTCAAAACCAAGTTTTAAGAATTTTCTAATTATTTTATGCAAGAGAAGTTCCTATTTCTACTTTCAATGCTAACAATTACAGACTGGAATTACTACTTGTAACACACCCAGGACCCCTGGAACCTACTGATTGTCCACCTCAGGTGTCCAGGGTACAACCCCCTGTGACCATCCCTGGCCTAATATAATCAAACCTTTGCCTAGAATGGAGCTTTGCACAGTAGATAGATTGCACTTTGAGCTTCATCAGAAAGTTTTGTCCCTAAATTATTATTTTGCTGATGTTTTCAGGGATGAACAAGAAGCAGAAGGTATCAGCCAAGGATGAGCCAACTTCAAGCAGTAAAAGCAGCAACTCGTCACAGGTGTGGTAGCAACAACTTGAGTGACTGCTTCTGATTGGCCAGCTGTGGCCTCATTACCAGCAGGACTTCAATAAATACTCAGGCTTTTTAAGTCTGCAAAGTTATTTTAAGTGGTCATTAGTCATAAAAGAATAAAACCCTAAAATATAATAACTGAATTGCCTCTATATAATAATTACTCAACGGACTTTAGGTTTAAAAGAAACATATAACTCATCTAGTATCTGAAACCAAAAGCACCCTAGAATCAGATTTTCTACATGAAATGTTTAAATGAGTAAATGAAACTCAAAAGGGGTTGGTTTCGGATAGTTAGATCATCTGGAATAATTGATTTTAATGTTTGAAAAGATCATGCATACTTAATTTTGTTTATCTTAAAATAAAGAGGCCAGGCTTCCACTAAAAATAAATTTGAGTTCTAATTCTATGTTGTGAGATTACTGAACTCTAATTTAGCATTTTTTTTTTTTTAGTTGACTCATCTTGAGAGCAATTCAGTAATGATTATGTACGGAAATTAAATGATACAACAAAAATAGCTTGATATTAAAGAGAGTACAAAGATACTGATGCGAGGCTAGTTAGGCCATATATTTCCTGGAGCCATTGTAATGACTATTATTTTTTCATGATGAATAATTTTTTTTTTTTTTTACTAGAGTGCCCATTTTTACTCTAATTTTTAATTTTGTTTGGAATTCAGTCACAGAAAAAAGGACAGCAGTCCCAGTTTCTGCAAAGCCGTAACTTAAAATGCATAGCCTTATGTGAAGGTAAGTTGAAAGTTTTACAGACCTCATCGTATTATTGCTGTGTCTTACCTGTGTTTAAGAAAACAAGTATATTTACAGCCTGATGATGGCGGAGTAGTGAAAGATTATTCCTATTGATCACCTTGAAGGGCACAAATGGAAAGCAAGTACAATAAAGATCATAAAGGTTAAAACCAAATTGCAGAATTGGCAAGAATTCACACGGTGATATATTTTATTCCTGGCAGATATTTCAGAATGGTAATTATATCTTTCTGATCGAGTAATGCTTACATCTTTCATTAATGTCCTGCCTTCCTCTTTCAGTTGGTATTTAAATATATAATACCATGAAAAACTTAGAAGCCAGGCACTCAGAAGATAACCCATTAGGTCTTTCTGTTTCCACACTGCAATTGTTCTTCCATCTGAACATAGAACGCTTGAGAGATGATTTCCGAGATGATATGCTTTTCTTTCTTCTTTAAAGCTTGTATTTGGCTAAAAGTTCACCTTTTCTTCTTGTGTTATGAGTTTTCAGTAGCCGTTGTCAACTGTCTTAAATTTTCAACACTTGATAGTTTTAGAGGTGCTGAGTTGCTTTGATAATGCACGGTGATTTGCTCCCTGTTGTTACGCCCAACCTTTGTTCAAATCATAAAGTTGTCGCATGGCCTTCATTGTTTTTATTTATTTACATTTCTTAATAGGCGATATGGTAAAACATTTTTTATATATTTATTTATCCATGTAATTTTGCTTTAGATTTTGAAGAAAAGGGATATAGTAACTTGGAATAAACTAGGATTCCTTTAGAATAACTTTATCTTCCAATTCCAGTGATCACCTCACCTGACCTGCACAAACATGGAGAGATATGGGTTGTCCCAAATACCGATCATGTCTGCACACGATTCTTTTTTGTGTAAGTGTAAATGCTCATGTTTGTATGTTACTGTCTTCTCTACAAATGAGACGTCGTAGTGACCGCATTTTTATTTGGTAACTGTAAGTGTGGAAATACAGCAGACGGGTAATTGAGTATAATGTTAGCGTAATGTTTTTGTTTATGTTCAATAAGCTGTAAAAACCAAAGTGATGGTTAAATGCTACTACGTGTGTTAACGTAGAAGAGCTAAGTAAGAACGATCAATAACTTACAACTAAAGAGCACGTTCTCTGTGTCTCTGGCATCTCTCTGTGTGTATGTACAGATACTTAATGGTTTAGGTTTTTTTTTTTTGCAGCTTTTTGGCCGGGGCGGGGTTTGAACCTACCATCTCTGTATATGGAACCGGCACCCTACTCCTTGAGCCACAGGCGCTGCCCAAATAGTTAATGTTGACCTGGGGTTTTTATTGGAAAAGCTCTTAAGAGTTACATTAAAATATAAAAGCATTGTTTTTAATTCCTACTTAATGGGTACAATAGACTGGTCTGATTTTCTCTCCTGCCCCTCGCCTCCCAGTCCTTTTCCCTTACTGATCTCACCTCTTCTATAATCTTGTCACAGAAAGGATTTCAGGGGAGAGTTGAGTATATATGTTTTGTACTTTATTTAGCTTTCTAAAAAGAAGCTGAAAAACTGAACTGGCTTGCTTTATGAGTCATGTCAAAATGACTGCATCAAGAATGCTTCAGTATACTGTATATTCATAGCACCCTGAGCGTTCAGCGTTTGATCTGTTGGCTTATTGACAGACTATTCACAGTGGAACGTACAACTGCCTACTTTTCTTTTGAACGGTATGAAAAGTGTGACTTTCTTATGATACATATTTATCCACTATAGAGGTTTTTCTCAGCATTGAGGCAGCAATGAGAGTCATGGAAAGAGCCCTGCTTTCCATCAGACTGAGTCCTGGCTGTACAGTAATTAGGTGACATTTGCCAGGTTGCATAACCTCTCTAAGTTTCAATAAAATGAAAATAATATGCCTACCTATATCAGTTAAAATGCTAGCAGGAAACAGGTGGCCTATGAAAATATATTTTTGTTATCTACAGTTAGATTATTTACAGAGGGATTGTTATATAAGACAAAAGAAGGTCCAGTGTGGTAACCTGGATCTATTAGCACCGGAGCTATTAGGTGCTCCTGGGTTCATGAGGTTCCAAGCACAGGTATTACATCAAATGACCTTGAGGTTTTGGCAAAAGTAACCTGAGAGTTTTTCTTTCATTTGCTGTAAGGACAAAAGCTGGAAATAGTCCTGTTAGGAATCCCCCTGGCCATACCCTACCAGGAACTAGAGGGCAGTGGAGCTTACCGACAGTTCCTTACAGGTCAGCCTCCTGGGGCCAAAGGAAGGGGGTCAGGAAGCTCCTACAGCTGGGCGTATGCAGTACCTTCAAGGTGATCATGGAGATTAATTTAATGCAGGTCTTCACTGAAGGGCACATTCAATATTTTTTCCCTCTTCTTTCTTAGCAATCCTGATGGTTATCCACTGTTGGAGGATCAGCCCTCTCAATAAGAAACCTCCATTCACGGTTTATTTCACTAAATGACCTTGAGGTTTTAATAGAAAAGTTACTTTATTTATTTTATCATTTGGGATTTTTTGAGGGTACAAGGAATTAGGTTACACCAATCACAAGAAAAGTAACTTTAGAGTTTTTTCTTTAGCCTGCCATGGAGTCAGTTAGTCTACTCCTTAAGCACCTTGCTAAAATTCAAGTCCATTGCACTCAATAAACAAGCCTGGATATTTAAGTAGAGAGTACTATTTCCAGTATTCTTTCTTTTACAAAAATTATACATAAAACCTATCTATAGGTATATATATATGTGTGTGGGGGGGTGTATGTTAAGTGGAGAGAAGGATATATTTCATAAGAAAAATTAAGGAAAAAAATCATCTGAAGAAAAGAAGAAAACGCTTTCTGTATACTCAGCTGCTTTCCATATAATACGCAGGAAAAATTATATTAAGATAATAATTTTCTGGTGCTCTATGAACACAAATGAGATTTCATCTCTTTTCACCCTCAGGAGAGAAGAGACTCATTAAGGAAAACTGATAAAATTCAAAACACATCAAAGGGAGAATCCATTCGCTAATTAATGTACATTCTAATTACAACCATCACTTTCTTTCTGTATAAAAGATAAGAACACAGAGTCTGCCAAGGGGTGAGACCCCCTAGTGAGGGGTGGCATCTAGGAAGGGAATAAAGTGCTGAGAATGAAGATTGTCCAAAAACTCAGTTTCTGTGCTTTTTTAATTTTTAATTTTTTAACACACAGAGTGTGATCCCTGATGTGAAAAGTTTTTGCTGATGACTCGGATGTTAATACAGTTTCCTTTTTTATCTATTATTAGGTGACTACATTAAAAATTAAAATAACTTCCATGCTAATGTGATTTCCAGCGTTGAGAGAATGAAACAGTCGTTTAGTATCCTAAACACGTTCTTTCCAACAAGTAAATACACAGAATGAGAGAAAGATTGGGAAGAAATTTTAGGGAAGAGACTGGTCTGTGAGAAGAAATTGAAAATAAAATTTTGAAGAGGATATCAGGGTTGGGGGAAGGAGAACGAGAAGTCTGAAAAAATTTTATTGGAAAATTCCAAAATGAATAAACCTAATTAATTGTAAATGCTCTAGACCAAATGTAATAGGTCAGATGTTATGAACAGATCCCAGCCAATTTCCAGTGCCTAAAACTTGATTACATTATTGTCCTTGGGCCATGGGTACAAGGCAATTAAGGCTCATGCATGGGTATAAAAATAAAGCTATTTTCAAAATGGCAGCAGATATGAAAGTAGGGATGAAGGGAATGTCCACATTATAACTGCTTGCTGAGTATTCGCCCTCGAAGAGCCTACTGATAACCTTAAAATCACTATGCACAAATTGGAACCCATGACTTAAATTCCTTAGGCAGCTTCTACCTATGCAGTCATTTTATACGTCAGAGAAATGGGAAGCTTGAGCTGTGGTTTTCAGTTTCTTTTTCCCTGCTCACTCTATTCACCAGTTTTATCTTTTCACCTTTTTCTCTCATCAGTATCTATTTCCACAGATACATTATTCTTTTCCTCAGAGTTCACAAAAAAGTTACTAGCTCTTCCTGCTTCTAATTTCTTCAGCCTACATCACCATTATTTACACTAGTGATACACCTGTTCCATATTCAGAAATTGACGATAAACCAAAGGTGGAGGAAATTGCTCAGACCTGTATTTTGCCCACTTTAGAGTGAACTAGGATTAATCTTTGACGTATAGCTTACCTCTTGGTGCATATAAAATTCCAAGATCATACTATTTATGGTCTTATTAATTTCCCAACAGAGTGTTTTTGAGCAACAAGCTGTTTTTATAAATAAAAACAAGGCATTCTACAACATACTTCAGTTACAGGTGTAAACCACTGGTTAAAGAAAATTGCCTTTGCTGTGTCAGTCCGAATGACTAACCCTCCTCCAGTTGGCTCTTAGCCTGTTTTCTCAACATGGTCTTGTCCATGGCTCCTTCCCTGGCCTCATAGTTAGAAAGGATATCTGTCTCCACCTGAATTTTGCTTACCCTGTCTTTGGACCTCTCCAACTGTCTTGTTCTACAGTTATTTCCATAACTATTTCTTACCTAGTAAAGTACAGATTCTGCTCATGTTACAGGGGTGTCATGATCACGGCATATGCAGGGGAGCTTAATACATTTTGAATAAAAATGATAACAAAAGACTAGATATCCTAACTGCATGAAGAGATTGTGCATGGGCTGTGAGCTAGTGTATTTAGGGCTTCATGTTCACGATAGGAATTCTGAACAAGGCTGGATATCATTCAATCTGCAGTGAATTTCTCTTCTCTATTATTGATGAAAAAACAGTGCTATAGTTTCTGGGCTCCAGATAAAAAAAGACAGAAACAAATTTTCCTGAGCCAGTCTCAGAAATTCTCACAAAAGATGCTTATTGGTTTGAGAATAAAGGTGGTCAATACTTTGAAAAGTTTTTATCCATAATATTTTCCTAGTGCGCTTAAGGGATTTCCATGTAGTTAATTTCCACTTATTATCTTATTTTCTGTCTAATGTTTTTAAGTTGATTGGTTTACTTTTCATTAAAATTTTGGTAATCGTTTTATACTGGTAGGAATATGAGTAATTTTTGTGTCTTACTAGGTGTTTTTATCTTCCATTCTACTAGAAAACCCATCACACGTGTCATCTTCCTATTGAAATCATGCTTTCTACTATATTTTGCCATGTACAGTGCACAATTGCTGCAAATTTGTGAGGGAAAAATAAGGATGCGCATTATACATAGATATTAGTGTGTCTGTTCCCGGGCCATGACATTTCTTGTACCTTGTCTCTGCTCTTGTGTTTTGAAGTAAATTGTTACGTAAAATTGTTTGTATCATAGTGTGTTCAAAAATAAATGCTAAGATTTCTTTATAAAACAGAAAACCAGTACCTAGATATAAACAAATAAAAATTTGAATTAAACAATTAGAAGTTTTTTTTCTTGAAAGCTAGACCCCAAAACATGGGTGTACATTATCCACAGGAGCACGCTGTAGTTATCTATGGCAAAACACAGCAGGTTTGCCCCTGATTTTGTTGCTTTCTGGAAATAAGTGAACTTTGCTGATAAATTAACAACCTAGCGTCTCCATCGCTAATAAACAGTTGTGCAGTATTCTCTATGCCTTATTGTAATAAATACCCTAATGCAGCCAGCAGGTCATTTCTAAGCCTTGCCGTTTGCCCAAATTCAACGATAGTTTGTTTTTCTTTATTATTATATGTGCTTGACCCGACTGCCTGTGGCCAGTTTTGTTCTTCATACCATGACTCTTGTGCTTCTTGGTGGGTTTTGCAGACAGTGGGAAAATATGCATTTTTCTTTAATACTTTTAAATCGCTCTCTCTAGTTCTCAGTCTTATTCTCCCATTTTTTTCTCAGTTCTCCCTTTACCCTGTGCTCTTTTTAACTTAAGTTATTATAGTTATTCAAAGAGTGTGAGTCTCATCTCCTCTCCATTAATTTCAAGTGCTTTTTAAGTGTCAATGTACTTGTAGTATTTGAGGAAAACTAACTTTTCCCCTTTGACTGGGAGGGTGATGACAGGACATGACCGGAGAGAAAGTTTGGGTTTGGGGGAGGGAGGGGCTGGTATTGCCAGGACATTGGATTTTGGTCGGTAAGTGGGGTGGAAGAATTTTATATCACTTGAACAAGGGGAAAAATAGGTCTTATACTGAGGATGATGGGGATGAATGTAGAGACAGAAATGCTGGTTAAATGTTACTCTAACAGTCTGGGTCCGTTTTTCTGACATCGTGACTTAGGGAAATGACTGTGCTTTCTCTCTATCGTGAGGACAGCATCCTCCGTTTTATTCTATTCTAATAGAATAGAAATGAAAATACCAGTCTGGACAACTTAATTAACTTCAAAATGTATTACCTTTAACTTGAAAGCTACTCATTTAGATGAGTGACAGTGAAGGCCTAAGCAAAGGGAAATGGCATTGTGTAGAAAGGATTAAGAAAATGGAAGCAAGATAATTTGGTGATTAATTGGATTTAGTCACAGAGTGGACCGAAAACGAAGTTTTGTGTTGTTGAATCCGGGTATGTCAAAGTGAGATGTGGATAGAATATAAAGGAGCAGTCCTAGGGTCCAAAAGTAAGTCAGACTTTGAATAGACTGCATTTGTGGCACCGGTGGGCAAGGTCGGGAAAGATGTAAGGGCGGAAGGTAGAGTTTTGGGAGTCAGCAGGTTGGCGACAATTAAAACCGGAAGAGGCTGAAGTAATTGACTTTGCATATCATGAGAAGAGAGGAAACTGAGGAGTGAGTCGCATGGAAAACCAGCATTGAAATGTTGGTGGAAGATGAGAGTGCAGAGAAAGAGACAGAGAAGTCATCTTCGTGATACCAGACGCTTCAGTGCTGGGTCTCCTGAGAAAGTCGTGCATGGACTGCTCACCAGACATCCCGTTCTTTTTCTTAGGATAATGTTTCACCATGTTTCTTAGGAAATTTAGATTTCCCGAGATTCTATCTAAAAGAACCAACTTGTATGGTAGGAATTACCCAAGTCAACAGACAACCTTGGGTTACTTAGTCGAGAGTTTAGACTTGGTACAAATGCAGTTATTACTTGGTGTTTAACCAGAGATTATGTAAGGAGTTAAGTTCCATCACTGTGTGTCACCTGTTTGACTTTCCTATATTGTGCTGTTTTAGGAAAGAGGGAGTGGCTAGTATTAACCTTTGTACTTACACTTCTGATTGTGCTTTCAAGTAATTACCACTTCTCTCATGCATCTGTCTTGACGCCATTTTCATGAAGTAAAATTAATTTAAATTAATTTTTCACCTGTTCTCCTGTGAGTATGATTGTGAACGTTCAAAAATTCATTCTTGGGAAATTCTTATTGCCCAAGCAAGTTTATTTGAGGATCTGGGTTATCATCTAAAATGTAATTGTTTCTTTCGGGAGAGCTTACTAATCGCTGCCCTTTAATGTTCTATCTTCACTTCTAATGCTGAACTAAACTCAGCGGGCTGACACTGTTGTGTGAAGTACCAACATTAAGAGTGTGTCACATACAGTCAGACCGTATAGAGCCACCAGCGCTGAGAGAAAAGTACAGCCCTGATGAGAGCTGAATAATCTCTAGAAGGCAGGCACAACAAACAAGCAATGATAGAAAGTGAAGAGAGTGTCAACAGTAGGAAAAAAAATAAACGATTTAATAAACGATTCTGGGTTAGGAAGTCCAGAACCTAACGAACAATGTGCTTGAAGCTGTGAAATTCTCTCGAATTAGTCTTTCTAGCGACTGCTGAGGGAAATGTTTGCAAGGTCAAAGACACAGCAATGCTCTGTGTGGGGCTACACAAATTAAAATGGAAAGCGGGGGCAAATTAAGGCATGATGTAGAATCATGGGCTGTTCTGTGTTTAATAATGACAGCACATTATTCAATGCAGCAGAAAAATAACTACATCCTTTGCTTTCGGTTCTTTTGGGCTGTACGTTTTAGGATCAAATGACATTTCTAAGCTGTTTTAAACGCCGGCATCTTTTTAAATGTTTTTATGTTTTTGTGTTTTGTATTCTAGCTATGAAGATGGCCAAGTGGGAGATGCAAATATTAATACACAAGAAGGAGGCATTCACAAGGAGATCCTCCGAGTCATTGGTAATCAAACTGCTACTGGTTAAAGGACCATCATTTAATTAACACGAATTGAAAGCCTTCCTCGGGTTCAAAGCTGGATTTTGAACTGAAGAAGAGGATAAAATAATTTATTGTTATTATCAACAAAATTAACCCTTTGAATACTGATTTTTTTTCTTAGTATTTCTAAGTATCTCATTAAATACCTAAAATGGTATCAAATTGATCAATTGTAGGGTTATGGAATCTAGTAATAAAATCAAAACAGCACTTAAACTGAAGTTTGGGCTGTCATACAATAAACAGATTGAAAAAACAGTTTTGTGCTGATATTTTTATATTAAACTCTTTAATTGGACATTTGGTACTATATACCGACATTTTAGGTTACCGAATGGAATTGAGAACATTTTTTAATGCTGTCTAAATCTATCGAGATACTTTGCAATAAGTATAATGTTTGCACATTCTGATGTGCTAATTAATTAGTAGTATGAACCTTCAGATATTTGGGGAGATAGGTTCCCTTATCTCCTCTTTTCCTTTATACATAAATAATTAGGTCTTAGAAGCAGTGCTTTGCCCAGAAGTATGTAATATACCTATCTATAGATTGATGCGTCGGAATGTCTGCTTATGAATATACTATTGTATATTCCCACGTGTGTATCTGGTCAGAGATGGACTAGCTTAACAACTCTGTCCTTAGTGAAAAGAAGACAGTAATCAGCAAGCAGTGAATTTGAATTTAAACCAAGATGTGACCCAAATTTATCACGATTCGATCATGGATAATATTTGCAGACAATTTTTCTGTTTGTCTAAAAAAATTCAGCTCTTCTAAAATGCTATCTCAAACTCACAATTTGGGGAGTGCACATGTCCCTGTGTTCAGACAACCACATGTTTAAAGGAAAGGCCTCACAACCGAAAGAAACAGTATTTATTTATTGCAATGGAACATTTAAGAAATTTATTTCTACCACACCAGCATTTTTATATTTGTTCATCTAGTACCTCTGCTTATTTTTTTCATATTGAGAAAGAACATAAACTTCGAAGCTTCTTTTATATTAAAAGAATACAAATAAGTTTCTAGAGAACAATACCACCAGCTCTCGGCATTTCCTTTTCATGAGTCACGTGCTCATCAGAATCATTTCTCCTTCTTTGAGTCCTAGATTCTTATTCATGTTACGTTTTAATTGACAGTGTTTGTTTTTCCACATGATGTCTTTGAAATAAGGCCATTCATGAAAGCAGTTTAATTAGTGAGCCTGCCACTCTATTCAAACTCCAAATCAAAGCTCGTATCTGATTTTAATTTATGGAGAAAGAAAAGATAAAAATGTATAGTGATTTGCAAGTATAATGTGATACTTCGGTGTTTATTTCCTTTGTCTGGCAAAGAAGGTGAGAACAAGGTCATACACCTTGTTAAGGGTTGCAGTTGAGGAAGTATTTACTAATCATTTGTTTCAGTAGTTTGTAAATAATTGATTTCCTGCTTATTTGTGCAAGAATAGGTTTGAAGTGGTAGAGACATATCATTTTGAGAGTGTCTGTTTCAAACGTTGATCTGTTTTGACTTGTGAGCCAGAATGAGGGATATGATATTGAAGCATGGTAGGGCCAAGATATATCCTTTTTAGTGTTTTGTGACTTAGTGTGGAACAAGAGGACCGCTTGCTTCTTTTTGCCAAGACACCAAAGTATCCCAAATCCCATTAACTGTGTTTTAAAAACATTTTTAAGCAACAAAGTATTTTTTCAAATTAATTTTGTCAGGCATCCTACACATGACATAAATATGAAGATCTAATACCAGGATTTGGGAGTAGAGATTTTGGAACCCCACTTGCAGAGTGCCCCAAGCATAATTTTAAAGCCACTGACCTAAGCCATTACAGCTTAGCAGTTGAATGATGATGTCTAAGGAATAATGTTTAGAATCTGAACTAGAAGGATTACTTGTAAGACTCTAAGGAGGCTGGTTAGGTGAGGGGAAACTGGCATTAATTATAACTTTTACTGTCAAGAATAAAAGCAGATTCACCCATCTAAGGAAGAAGGGTGGTTGATAGTTCAGTACCTACTAAATATAACAGAGCAATAGGCATCTTTTAAAACCAGATGTCTTCTCATGACTGTGAATTGACTTGTATTACAATGCAGAATGATAGCTTTTGTTTCCAAAATTTTTATTGGAAGCTTTGTAAGCAAATATCCTAAGAAGAGTCCATCACTTAATTGAACTTTCTGAAATAAGGAATGCTCTAATATACTGATGAAGATGCTTGTCTATATTTCTAAAACATAGACATTTTCATGAAATACTGTTAGTAAATGAATATCAAGATTCCAAAACTCTTAAGCAGGTCTTTAAAATTGAGTTAACCATGCTTTGATTCAGTCAGCCACTAAAGTGTTATCTTTTGAATTTTTGATGGTTCTAAATATTTCATATTGTATTGTTTTTAAAATCATTTGAAATCTATTCCCTGATACTTTTGTAATCATTTTATTAATTGTGTAGTTGTTACTACTAGATGTTCGGCCAGAGGAAAGGCAGTTATTTATTTTCATTCTTGAAGTGGGGAAAACCATACCTTAATTTACGCTTTTTCCTGCATTACTGATTTTGTAAACATTTCACCATGAATAATTTGTCCTCTTGAACTGTATAAAAAAAGAGAAGAAAATGATTGAACATTTGATGGGGGGGAGTAATAATATACACACAATCTAGTGTTATAGAATGCATTATATGCACTGCGTTGGAATGAATTTTATATTTGTTGCTCAGCAAATCCCAGTCAAATGTTGGATTCAAAGGTGGTTTTTCAATTTAAAATTAAATTTTAAGATTGTCACATTTTTGAAGTTACTGTCAAATACTAGATAGATTAGAAACTCTCCCAAACTATTGTTAATGCTCTGAAAAATTTGTTTAGAGAAGGAATTCCTCAATTTTTCTCCCCTCCTCTAAAAGAAAGAAAACTCATTGTATACAGTCTATGAATCTTTAAATAACTGAAGGAATGATAGCAGTACTTTATGTAATAAAAATATTGTAAAAACTATAACTTGCCTTAGGGCATGGGGTTCCAGAAAGTTAACGAGTCTGGATGACTTCATCAGATAGTAATTTAATATACCGTAAAGAGCCACTCAACATTGGACCATATAGCATCTAAATAAATGTGGATTTCGTGGTGGCATTTGAAGCACATTCTAAAAGCATTATGTTGTTCTGTTGTCCTACTGAATTCTCTATTATAATACTACCTCAAGACAAATGATAAATTGTTTGTTAAGGTAAATTGGGTTTCTAGTGTAAGGAACAACTAAGATTTTCCAAGCAGAAGTAATCAAATAATTTAACAATTAAGACCATGCTGGATGTAGATATTGTCATTTACTTTTGGACAATGCAGTGATGCATTGCAATCACTGGCGATGAACGACATAGTTAACACCCAGTGCGTAATTTGAAAGGATTTCAAGTTACAAAATTTGAAACTAATTAGTTTATCTTGAGATTGGTTTTCTACATGGGCCAATTTTATGTCCCTTCATCGAAAGCGACAAACAACTGCCCACTCTAAAGAGTTAAAAGATTAAAATGCCCAACTGCTATGCCAGGATGGCAGACTGAATATTTAAGTATTTTGGCATTTAATGCCTGCTAAATTTTTGTCAGATTATATATAAATTTGATGTATATTATTACCCAGTAATTTTTTTCTTGGGGATTTTGTATACACTATGAAATACTAGGATAAGTTTTTGTAGGTCAAAAGAACTTCAAGTAGATTTTAGACAAAACATATCCATGAGCGTGAGAAAGCTGTGCTGAAGAATAGACGACATCACACATTTACCAGCAAGGCAGTAACCAATAGTGCTTATTTCCATAGTCAATATAATTTCATGTTCTAAAAATAATTTCTTCGATCTGCCCAATATTTAATGTATCATTTGAGATTTTTTAAAAAATGCAGCCATTCCTTTATGTAAACATTAAGATATGCCTATGTTTAACTATACAGCCTTCTTTACAATAAACTTCTTGATTTTTGTGCAGAGAATAGTATTGCAACCTGCTACTTAGCCTTTGGTGCCTTAGAGTTATTATAAATATTTAACAATGTGTACATAATGTAAATACTGCCGAGAGATCACTAAGGCCAAATATTTTCTCTATTCACTTTTTATTGCACTTGCTTTCTATTGCTACTTAAGCCTCTTTTATCCAGCTTTGTAATAGTCCTAACATTGTAGCCAATGTAAATGTTTACTTTCAATAAATCTGAATTTGTTCAACAAGTACTGTATATGTGGGCACTATTTTGAAAACTCGGTTGGGCCTTAGATGCTTCTCTTGATGAATCTTGCTTCAGGGACTATGTATTTTAAGGTCTCAACAAAGTCTAGAAATGGTTTATCCCTTTTTATTTTAAATATTTTTAAAACAAGGTGGGGGGAAGAGGAAAAAAAAAAAACAAAACAACCCTTGCCAACCAGTATTGTACAATAGACTTCATTGGTCATGGGAATGCCATTTTAATTTCAAATTCTGTCAAGAAGTATAGATTTATAACATCTTGGTGTAATCACAAAGAGAACATTTCGGAAGAACTGTGTTGAACGTTCTAAGCATTTCTGACCTGATTAGTAACTGGAAAATGATTTTTTTAAAGCGCCACTATTTATAAAATACATCTCATTAACTGAATAATGAATAAGACCTCGGTTCATAAATAAATATGGGTCTCTAAATCTATTAATAGTAAATATTTATGAAGAGCTAAGTTTATATTCTCATAATAAACAAAATAATTTTTTAGTTGTGACACATTTAGGGCTGAGAACTTGAGATGGCGAACTTCTATCTATTGGGCTTGATTTCTGTTACTGTAGGAGCACTGGGGAAGAGTCTAGATGCATTTGGACAATGCATATAAGGACTAGAGAGTAGTAGATTCTGTGATGCCTCTTAGGAACTTGCGATTTATTTGTGGGGAAAAAAAGACATTGGAAATAATTCAAGAATAGCACAAGACCAGCAATGCTGAATGGAAAAGGCAAATGCAAGTGAAGCTCGAAGAAACAAATATCTACGTCACAGAACCCAGGGAGACACCACGGAGGACCCCGGGCATGGGCAGGACTCTCCGTGGTCTGAGGACTTGAAAGCAGTGGGAGTCTTTGAAACAAGGAAAGGAAAATTGGCATATTAAGGAAAATCGACTTAAAGTTGCAAAGATCTTCATGAACTTGTGAGAAAACTTTAGTCATTTTGTACATTAATTGATTAATTGAAATGAAGACTGTACTCCCAATATTTTAAATCTTTGATTAGTACTAATGAATAGTGTATATAGTGTATAATTAATTTCCATTTACTTATTCACCAGATGCTTTTTTCAATTCTTTTTTCTTTTTTCTTTTTTTTTGGAGACAGTCTTACTGTATCACGCTGGGTAGAGTGCCATAATGTCATAGCTCACAGCAACCTTAAACTCTTAGGCTCAAGTGAAGTGATGTTCCTCTTGCCTTAGCCTCCCAGTTGCTGAGACTATAAGCACACACCACAACGCCTAGCTATGTTTTTTCTTTAAGAGATGGAGATCTCTTGCTCAAGGTGGTCTTGAATTCCTGAGCTCAAGGGGTCCACCCACCCACCTGGGCCTCTCTGAGTTCTAGGATTCCAGGCATGAGCCCCTCCAAGTCCCATTTTTCACAATTCTAACATAGTATCTAAAACTCTCTAGCCTTTAGTCTGACTGGCAAGATGAACATTAGACTCAAATTTCTAGAGTAATTGAAGTCAAGACATTTTTGCTTTGTTGTTGATAATACATATGTTAGAAGAGCTTATCTTTTTATTTATTTTCTAAATTTTTGATCATGTCTTTTATTCCATCTGACACTTCTCTGCCTTCCTCCTTATAGAAACGGGCCAGAGTGTATTCCTGAACTCGATTAATTTCATTTATCTTTCCCAGTCCCCCCCTTTTAATGACCACTGTGGCTAGTTTGATAAAAACATCAATGAGTTATAAAAGTTTCACAGGCTGCTTTACTGAAAGACCAGTGCTAACAATTACTGAGAATTTGTTAAATGTTTATTTGGCCTCTATTTCTATTCCCAGCTTCCAACTAAACAACTTTGATTATTCCAAGTAGCAGTGATTTATAACTCGTATTTAAGAAGAATGCCATTTCAGAAATAACCACACATACACAGAATTTAAAAATCATATATTCTTGGATTTCAGATAAATTTTTGATTAGACAGAATTTAATTTCTGTAGCACTTTATAACTTAGAAATCACTTTCGTGTAGGTTATTTTCCATTCACAATAACCCTATGAAACATGTCAGTAGGTATCCTTGTCTCTTGTGGATGAGAAGTTGAATAGCTTGTGCAAGAGGTTACTGTACTCCAAACCTAGCATCAGGATCTGAGTCTTTTTTTTTGAGCTTTCTGACAAACCAGGCTTATGTTGCTGAGATCATAAACTGGCGAAATAAGTAAGAAAGGTAAGACTTGCAAGAGACGGGGAAGAGTCAATGAGGACATAAGAGCTGTATCAGGGAAACCCGGAATACCATTGCATAGGCTAGTCTGGAGAGCTTGGAAGAAAAGTCCACGCTTGACACAGTTGGCAATGGAAAGACCATTGTCACACTGATTTCTGAGAGAGACAGAACTCAAGAAGAAATGTTGGATTACCTGTTGTAACTCTGATAAGAACAAAGTTCAGAGGAGAGGAACTAAGAAAAAATATAAGAGCCAGTGGAACAGGATTTATGAAAAAGTTGTAAGTTAAGTAATGAGAGATCCAATTTATAATTAACAATGTAAATTGGGAATCATTTGCCCCTTGACTTCCTGTTGGAGATCAATTTAGATGATCCTGCACTTTTTAGTATTCAGAGAAGGACTAACTGAAGACAAATGCCCTGGGCATGCTGTTTCTACACTAAGAAGTCTACAGGCACATAAATTCAATCCTCTGAAGAAGTGTAGAGAAGGGATATTCTGAACCACATGGCCACATGTTTAAGAATAAATCTCCCCTCCACCTACAAAACCACGCTTGCTAAATTCTGAAATCAGTAAGAGAATGGTTGTAGTAAGTCTCATGTCTGTTTTAGTGTGATTTATCATTCCCAAGGTCTATCAAATTTTTTGTGTGTGTGTACACGATGCACTGTTGAACTCAACTATTGCTTGGGGGAACACTAGGGCTAAACACCCAGGATGGTGGCCTCTCACTCTTCACATTCAACTTGGAAGACACGACCCACTGTATACGGCTCCAACTCCTATGTGTGTTTAATGACTCAGTCTCTCTTACTCGTATTTCTCCCAAGAGTCAGAGCTATCTGGTAAAATACTTCCAAACTAAAACCTCTTCCTGAATGTTCCAAGAATACGTCAAATAAACTCTAATTTGTGTCCCCATCTTCACCTTTCTCTCCCCCTTGCTTATCAATGAACCTGTGAATGGCTATACCACATTCACCTGTTTTGCCAAGCCAGGAGGCAAATGGTAACTACATGTCAGTGAACTCAGGTATGCTATCCTCTGTTCACTGAATCCATATCACCCAAAGATGAGCCATGGTCTGCTAATTTTTTTGTTGTTGAGCTCCTGGATGTGGTCAATGATCTTGATCTCTCCGGTGACTTCCTTTCTCCATGCTCACGTGGGTTATATCAGCACCACCAATACATTTCTTTCCTTGACTGAGTCCAGTGTCCTCTACTGGAAGCAGATTCAGCTCACACATAGCACAGACCTACAATTGGTAAAATAGGGCAGACCTCTGAATGTTAGTAAATAAGAGATTAACTCAAGTCCCAGACGTGTTAACTCAGCACTCATAGGACCCTTCTCCTGTGCGTTGGTTCCTGCTAAAGAGGCTACTAGATATTTTTAATCACAACTGGCTCTACCTCCACCACCCTTTCCTAATGCCACAGCTAAAGTGATCTTTTTTCTAAAATGTAAATTCAATTTTGTAACTCCTTTGCTTATCCTTCAGTGTCTCCCTATTTTTCACTCGGTAAAAACTTTTCAGAAACTTCTTACTCATGACCCTTCTTGGTCTGGCCCCTGCTTCCCTCTTTCCAGTCTCTCCAACCTCATTTCTCACCAACACCTTAACGCTCAGCCTTGGAAGTCCACTGAATTCTTGGCAGGTCCGAGAATAGCTTCTCTTACACGCCTTCTCTGTCCGCCCCACTCCCCATCTCCCACTTATGCTCTTGACTCTCATTCTGCCTGTTCATTCCATTCTAGACCAGATGGCCCTTCTAAATCTTCTCTAAGTATCTGACCAGAGCTCCTCTATCTCACTTAGCACACGGTGTTGAAAAGGTTTATTGCTTTGCCTAGTTCTTTTTCCCCGGTCTCCCTTTCTCCAGGCATAGATTGCTTCTAGTGTCTAATAAATGTCTGGCCCTTAAGTAGGCGAACACACACGCACACACATTATAAATGTCTATCTGTGGAAGATGCTCTTCAAATACAGTGGCATTAAAGCTGAAAATCTTTAGAATAAATCTTCTAATTGGCACATAACATATTCATGAATGTAAATAAATACCCATGGTGGGGGTATAACGAGCCAAAAGTTATTATCATTCTGGCTCCAGCTCCTATTCTATCTATCACCTGCTGGCAAATACAGAACTCCCTTGAAGTTGGTAACATCCACTCTTTCTGTCACCCTCAAAGTATATATTTTCATTCTAACTTTAGATCAAGCAGTGCCTGGATTGGAAGGTCATTTTGAGGACCCTGAATGAAACATGAAACTAGATACTTAAGAATTTATGACTTAATGTCAGTAATTTGCATAACCAGAGGATCATTGCTTTGCTAAATAATTACCTTAAATAAGGAGTTTCCCTAGAATGCTTGAGTTCATTTGTAGGTGGTTAACCACTTGCCCTACAAGGAAGAGAGATATTTTAAGCTCTACTGCTAATATCCATTACCAATAAAAATAAATTAATGATGGAAATTAAGCACATTTATAATTGTAAGTCAATGGGAAAATAAGGTTCCTTCCAAAGGCATTGCATTCTTCTAACATGGTGTGAATTGTAACTAATCTGAATTTTATTACACATTCTACTCTGTGACATCTAACTTAATTTTTGCAGCTGTATAATTGGGAACATTTCTATTCTTTATGTGTTTCCTGGTTAACTTCTGGGATACATATTTCTTAATAGTTGCAGGCTTAGAGCAATAGTCATTTTCTAGTTGTGATATATAGCGCCCTGGAGGAATATGGGTTTCTGCAGTTTATTATTTGGAATCCTTTTCCTGGAGTTGCTGCCTGTTGCAAATCTACCCATAATTCAAGGTCAAGTCCACATACTTTCAAGTACATGAATATTTCCTGGATCACCCAACCATGAAAGATGTCTTTCTGCTCCAAATTCCTGCAACATTTTGTAGTTCTCTTGGAACACTGGTTTAGAATTATCACTGTTTCTAAAGCTCTTTGTGTAAAAAAAAAAAAAAAAAATGCATTCCTGAGCATTATACTCTACCACCACTATAATCTTTCCCTGTTAATGTCATGTTCCATAAATTTAGTATGTTAAACACTCAGTGCTTAATTTTTAAAGCCTTGTAATTAAATAGTATTTTATATTTCTATTAGTGTTATTGAAGGACGTGATGAAGAGTGAGTCCAGCCACTCTTGACTAAAAGTAATCAGTCTCTTCAGCTCCTTAATACTTTCTCCACTTCCACTGAACCAGGATGACCTGCAGGGAGTAACAGAGCAGGTACAATTTGGCTCTGTGCTATAACATTTAATGAACAACAGATCCACCACTTTTGTTCTCTCTCTATGGGAGTTTCCTTAATTTCTTACAGGGGAAAGAAACTGAGGCAAGATAGTAAGCTGCATATTGACATTCAGAAAAAATGTCACGCATTTTTAATATACAGAGTTTTAAAAATACATGTAAACACATTCAATTTCATAAGCTTATTGATTTTGTTTTGTAGTTACTGTGTGATGTCATCTGTTTACAGGGATCAGGCGTGCTATCTCAGTCTGCGTGTTTCTGAGAATGAGGGCTTTCAAGAGTGTGCCTGCACATCTTCCCATCGGAATGGCAACTGATCAATCAATCACTGATTGATGTCTTAGTAACTGAGGCACCTTCATGCTTACAATCATCAGGTGGAAAACCCACTTCCCTTGCCCATCCCACTCATTCCATCCCCAGGAACTGTCAAGTCTCTATCTAAGGCACGCCTGGCTATCCCGGACTGTTGCAGTATCTGTCAGCTTTAATATTTTCAGTTATTTATTCAAAACACATTTTTCGTCTCTGATGTGTACCAGGCCCTGAGATGTGTTCTTCTCTACAAGCTCATCTTTCACTGTCAAGAAGTAGTTCTTGCCTTAAAAGAATCTACCCACTCCAAGAGAATATATATAAGAGGCAGTTGCAGTCGAATAGAATGCATGATATTGCAGGTTAAGTTCATGTACAGAAACCTCTCACTGAGCCTTGAAGACCTTGCCACGGTGCTGTCCTGCCCAGACATTCCTGTGATATCCATTATTGTACTGGCCACACATCCCAGCACAGCATTTAACCCCCTAGGAAGAAACTAAACAGTTCTTTTTATGTATGAGAAAATCACCTTAAATACTGTTTGTTTTTAGCCAAAGTCCCGATTAGTTTCCGAATCCACCGCTTTGGACTCTTTTCTTTTTCTGCCTGTCTCCACCCTTTTCCCCTTTGATTTGAATCATTCTATCCCTTCCCACAGTCAGGTGAGTTGATTTTAATCCTCTTTCCTTAAAATCTCAAAGGCAATTCTATCTCTTCTCTGAAGCCCGGTGCCAGATGTAATCTTTCTTCTGTGGAATCTCATAGCTATTAAATCTCTCGAACATTTTGTAGAAGGCTCGTTCCTTTCTGCTAGAGGCACAGGGCTTGTCACATGTCTTCTTCAAAAGACCAGAAGCTTTTCTAGCTAAGAAACTGTACATTTTTATTTCTTGATATCCTTCACTGCTCCGACTAAGTTACCAACAAATATTTCTGAGTAAATATATTTAAAAATATAATTTAAAAACTTTGCTTGTGAAACAGTATTATTGTATGTATAGGCACTTTCTTAAGTGGTTTCTGGCCTTCCCTTCCCATGGTACCAAGCTGTAGACCAAGGGTAGATAATATCTCTGAACGCTGTCTTAACAAATTCAGTGTAGCAACATGGCTGACTTGTGTGTAGATAGCCATTGCACATACCCTCCAAGGGAAAAAAAAAGTATTGAACTTCATCTTGAGATCCTGTTTGCTCTCCGTGTTTCCCATTTTGCCTTGGAAATATGCTGATAGCTTCCTCACAACCTGCATCAGAGCTTGGATAGGCCTCGTTAGGGTTGACCGGTTGGCTACAGAAGTGAAAGTGGAAAGAGAAAACTACAGCTTAACACTCTCCTTTCCCTTAGATCCCTCTGGCCTCCAGTCTCTGCTGACTCCTGCCTCATCCTTGTCAGGCGCCGACCTCATGTTCCAGTTTCTGTCATAAAATTGTTTTTCTTTTTCTTTTCTTTTCTTTTTTCTTTTTTTTGAGACAGAGTCCACTTTGTCACCCTCAGTAGAGTGCGGTGGCATCACAGCTCACAGCAACCTCAAACTCTTAGGCTCAAGTGATTCTCTTGTCTCAGCCTCCCAAGTACCTGGACTACAGGTGCCCCCCCACAATGCCTGGCTATTTTTAGAGATGAGGTCTCAATCTGGCTCAGGCTGGTCTCAAAACTGTGAGCTCAGGCAATCTCCACCCACCTTGGCCTCGCAGAGTGTTAGGATTACAGCCGTGAGCCACTGCACCCAGATGTCATAAAATTCTTGAGAGTCTTACTAAGAAAGAAGTTTTATCTGACATGTTAAGTGAAGCTACTTCATTCCTTTGGGTCTCCATGTGGCTACATTTCTTCTGTAGGTAGAAAAAGAAACAAGGGCTGGGAAGAAGTCCCCAAAAGTTGAAATCCTCTTATACAATTGGAAAAGCCCTCAGAAAACCTAAGAAGGCCAACTGTGTTTTCATTTTTTGTTGTTGAGTGCAGAGGTAGGCACCAGGAAAGAAGGTAGGTGGCTGCATATCATTTGTTACCCAGCCAGCAGATGAAGGGAGACCAAGTCAACAACAGCAGTGAGAGGAGAGGGGACAGGCACAGGGGAATCATCTGGGCACCCTCTGAAACCAAGAAGACCAGGAACAATTAATCTCTCAGTCTCCTATCTAGAAGCCTCACATGAACTCAAACTCTATCCCACACTTATTTCTCATGCTACTTTTTGTGAATGATATTCAAATTTGTTTAAATGTTTAGTAATTCGCTTGGTTTTCTCCCAAAGTTCTGCAGCTTTTAGACCTTTTAAATTGTCTGGCTATTTAGGTCAAAACAATTATGTTTATTTGTCTGCTTTTTTTTTTTTTGAGACAGAGCCTCAAGCTGTCCCCCTGGGTAGAGTGCTATGGCATCACAGCTCATAGCAACCTCCAACTCCTGGGCTCAAGCGAGTCTCCTGCCTCCGCCTCCCAAGTAGCTGGGACCACAGGTGCCCGCCACAACGCCTGGCCATTTTTTGGTTGCAGC
>CAUYQV010025621.1:0-33816 GCA_963574575.1 Galagoides demidoff | reverse complement strand
ACAATTGCCTTGGAAAATAGTATGTATATTCTTCAAATAAGTAGAAACATACTACCATTTGATCCAGGAATCCCGCTATAGGATATCTGCCCAAAGGAAAAAGAAGTCATTTTATCAAAAATATACCTGTGGTGTTACTTGTTTATTTTTCCACATTAACCTGTGCTTTTGTGTCATATTGAAAAAATTATTACCAAAACCAATGCCAAGGAGGTTCCCCCCTTTCCCACTGTGTAGGTTATCTATTAGCTTTGGTTGTTACTTCCTTAGCTATTCAGAATCTTTTCAGTCTAATAAAGACCCATTTGTTTATTTATATTTGTTGTTGTAGGAATGGCCATGGAAGTCTTCTTCATAAAGTCTTTCCCCAGGCTGGTATCTTCAAGTGCTTTTCCCATGCTTTATTTAAGGATTTTTGTCTTTTCATGCCTTAAATTTAGGTCTGCTATCCATCTTGAATCAATTTTTGTGAGTGTGACCCACATTGGGAGAAAGGTGCCAGTCCAATTTTGGTCTTTTACATGTGGATATCTACTTCTCCTAACACCGTTTATTGAATAGGGAGTCTTTCCCCCAGCATATGTCATTGCTTTGCTTATCAAAGCTTAGGTGGCTGTAAGATGTTAGTTTCATCTCCTGGATTTCAATTTAGTTCCAGATGTCTATATCTCTATTTTTTTCCCAATACCATGCTGTTTTGATCACTATGGCCTTGTTGTACAGCCTAAATTCTAGTAGGCTGATGCCCCTAACTTGGTTTATATTGCTAAGAACTACGTTAGCTATGTAGAATTTATTTCTGGTTTCATACAAAGCACAGAATTTTTTTTTAAGTCTTGAAAGTATGATATTGGTATTCTTTTAGGGATGGCATTGAATATTTAGATGTGCTTTGCAAAATATACATTTTAAAAATGTTCATTATTCCCAGACATGAGCATTGCATGATCTCCCATTTGTTAATATATCCTGCTATTTATTTCTTAGGGTTACATAGTTTTCTTTCTTTTTTTTTTAAATTACAGAATTTTATTTTCCTATAACATTGTATCTTGAAATTTGGACACAGAATCACAAAATGTTAGTCTGAAGGGAACCATAGAGGTAATCTAGTCTAAGCTAATATAAGATTACCTGGAAAAATAATCACCTCTATGGTTTATCTTACAAGGGTACAAGTGAATCTCTTATTTTTTATTTTTTATTTTTTATTGAATGGGAACTATGTACATTAATGCACTTCTGGGGTACAGTGTGGGGTTTTCACATGCAATCCAAAATACTTCCATCAAACTGATCAACACAGCCTTCATGTCATTTTCTCAGTTATAGTTTTAAAATGTTCTGATTCTACTCTTAGAGAGTTTCACTTGTCAAAGTAAGTCTTATAGAGACAATGATTTTCTTTACTTTTTGGCAATGAGAGGACTGGCATGGGATCAATGCTTGGGTGCTCCACTGGGGACAATGCATCTTGAGGAAATGACCCAGGAACATGCAATAATTTTATGCCTCTTGCCTCACAAAAGTCTTTTGTATGTCAAGGACAGATGGAGTTTTTCCAGGTATTATCGACAGAGAATAAAAGTCTGCCCTCTTGGGACATGTGGGAAGATTGATGGTTATCTGTCCATATGAGATCAGGATAATTTCTTTTTGTATATACTTGGATTCCTCCTGTTGTCGACCTTGAACTTTACCCATTTCTTCTACCAAGTCTGGTGCACATGAACCTCTTGGGACTTCTTCAGGGTGAATCAACTTAATTCTGTTGAGTATTCCGTAGTGCAGATACCTGTACTTGGAGTTACAGTGGTCTCTCCTTCCAAAACTTGGCTGAAATGTTTCATCCCCTGAGATCTCCTATGTGTTTTGTCCTTTTGGCTTGATATACTTTATTTCTTTTGCACAATTTAGGAAGAGTTTTAGGAGGCATAAAGACACTTTGTCAATGTGCCAAGTTTAACACTGCCGTCTCACAAACCATCCTCCTCCAGGGGCTGGGAGAAACACGTGTTTAGGAGTTGACTATGAATAAAGTCACTGTGCTCTAAAGCACAGGCCCACAGCATTATGTGAACAGTTGCACTGCTAATTATGGTAAACAGCTCCCTTCTTTTTCTTGTTTAGAGTACAATGTAAGGATCCACAGGGCTACTTTTGTATCAGAATTTTATTGTTAATATTTGTTCCAGTTTTGTTTTCTAATCTAGATCGTATTATAAGAAAATCCAGTATGCAGACATGCCAAAGATGTCATAGGAAAAACTGTTTAATTGGGTTTTTCTGTTTTCTGTAACCTTCCCAGTTACAGTACTTTTGCAGATTTTTTTCCCTTAGTAAAATTAAAAGATTTTAATGTTCTTCCATATGGTTCAGGTCGAAAGTGTATGTCCTAACCTTTTCTTTCTATTTTGTCTAAATATCAAAGAACCTTAAAAAATATACTGGATCTGAAAATCAGATTATTTTCTTGCTAATATTAGGACTTTAGGTTGTTTCCAAATACCACTACCCTGGTTGAATTTATAGCCTTTTGATGCCCTAGACTGTTTCCTTTTGAGGACTCTGCCCAAGGCTCTGATCTTTCTATAGTTGGCCTCTGAGATTTAAAAGGGAAAAGCTTCAGTAAAACATAGAGACACTGCCTGTAGTCAAGGGATACGACCTCAGGCAGCAAGAAGGAGGGGAAGAAGTCTATGTCAGCTTCTAATTCCAAGAAAAGCTGGTTGCTGTTTTGATAACAGTAATGTCCCTTTAGTTCAAAGTTACCAGCTATCAAAACAAGTTGCAATCCACAGCAGACTAACTCCTTTCCATTACAGAGAAGCAGATCCTAGCATAATTGAATCCAAATAAAAATATATTTATAGAGAAAACCAGGCCCATGGATAACAAGCAGAAATAAGCAAAAAGATGATTCTTAAAAGTTCACACACAAAAAACATGTATATGTATATGTATATATACATATATGCACACACACACACATATCATATACTGTTTATATCCCTGCAACTAAGAAATAATTGAAAAATTATATTAGAAGGAAATGAAATTCTACAAGGTGACACACAGAGATACTGAGTAGTAGAAAGCAGTCATCTATCAAAGCAAAATACAGAATCAGTCTTGCTTCATCACATGTGTTAACTGTTCGGTGAAGCAGCTCTGCTCTGAACTTGGTATGAGGTTTGAGCAGGAAGTATTATTGTCTGGCCTCAGAGCCAGGGCAGGATCCAGCTTGAACCTCCAAGTCATTTCACAAGGAAATATGAAATTGCAGAACAATGTGGGTGGGCAATGGACTTGACCTGACTCTCATTTATTAAATAAACACAGACTTGAGTAGCTGTACTTCTGAGAGCATTAGCAGTGGCATTGCCAAGGTATAGCACTTGAGGGAGAGGGCTCTTGATCCCATCGTAAATTTCTGGAACCCCCCTTCAAGTCGCCCCTCATAAGTTTGCAATCTAAGTAATCTAAGTAAAATCAAGTGTGGAGTTAAAACACATTCTTCTTAGTAATATCTAAAGAATGGAAAAAGACTATCTAATGTACTCAATACTAATAAGAAACCAATATGTAAACAATTATACTCCCATAGGAATGATTAAACACAAATATCATCTAGTAGGGAGGAGGAGGAGGGAAATAGGGGGAGGAGGGAGGGCAATTGGTGAGATCTCACCTAAGGTACACAATGAGAGGGTGTTCCCCATGCCCTTTGGGTGAAAGGTTCTTCTACAACTTGAACTTTACCCTGGAAGTGAGAACTGTAACCTAAAAATTTGTACCCTCATATTAATTTGAAATAGAAAGAAAAAAGTAAAAATAAAAAATGACTACAAATCCCAGTGGGAGTTTGGAGGTTAAAAAAATCAAGTGTCCTTGCTCTGCAAAGCAGATTTAAGGCAAATCAATTACCCTTTACTTCCAAAAACCTTCTCATCCCTGAGTTCTTTCTACAGAGAAACCCAGGAGCTGCCACCCCACTAAGTTTTGGTCCAGCTCCCAAGATTATGTACAGCAGTTCTTGCTGAAACCGGAGCATGAGGGGCCTCCTAGGTCTCCAGTCCTCTTGTATCATTGTTACATTTGCTGGCAGCAGGAACAGGTCAAGAAAACCGTATTGTTTGTGTAGTATAAAAGATGACTTCTTAAAGACGTGCAGACAGCAAAATCCATGCTTAAGCAATTGTAAAAACAAGAAACACTTGAAAACAATTAGTAATCTATTTATACACGTAAAAACTGGAAAATGATTTCTTAGTGTATGGACTGGACAGCTCTCTGAACATTTTTCTTCCCAAGCTTCTTGGCAGGAAGGGGCATGTTCTGCTTTTAGGCAAAAAGGAAGTCATGGGTGGGGGGAGGATTTGCAAGTGCTTGAAGTGGGTGCTCACTGTGGGGAGTACGCTTTTTAAATCAAGGACACCTTTCCAAAATATACGGCATAGAAAATAATGAGAAGAGTGCCACATGACTTATTCGTCACATTGGCCCGTTTCTTTCCCAAAATATGGCAATTGTCAGTGTAAAAATATCATAAATAAATACCAGGGAAAATTCAGTATTTATCAAATAACTACATTCTAAGCCAGTGAATTTCCAGTCAATGTTTGAATCAGAGAATTTGTGAGTAGATATTTGTTATATGAAAGTATTTATCACCTGATCTAAATATGTGAAAGACTCTCTGCTGGAACTTGTGTGTTAAACTGAGCCGCTGTATTTGAGGTGGGAAGGAGTGTTAAAATCCATTGATTCTAACAGCTACATCCACCCTGGAAAGGCTTAACGACTGTCTTCCTCAGAATACACTCCTGCTATTAGGCGCGTAGCCACTGTTATAAAATAGAACATCTAAAATAAAAAATAAAATATGTACAATCCATAAGGATAGCACTGATCTGCTAGAGGTTCTTTGAAAGGTATGAAGAACGTGGTTAGCTCAGACAAGGGAGACAACCAGGACTGTTTTGATTTCACTTAAAATATTTTTTTCTGTAGCCACAACACAGCAACTAGTTTCAGAGCTTTCTATTTTCATAGTATATAATTCTTTGGAGTCTGAATTTTTTTTCCTTTTAATGGCAATCGGGGCTATTGGGCTACATTTTCATTAACTGTCATTTAACTGGAGAAAACTGAACAGATGCAGCTGGAGTGTTTTTGTGCATGAGGTTTGTGTTGCCTCCCTATGAAACCTCACCTATGATTTCAATTTAAATCATTGAGTTCACTGCTTGCAGAAGATAGAAGTTGGTCTAAAAGACACCAGGGATGGAATGAGCAATTTTTTTTTGTTTTTGAGAATCAAGCAATTCTGTAAAGTTGGAGACAATATTCAAGAAATAAACTGGAAGCAATGATGGTCTATGCAGTCTTGACAAGTGTTGGGAGAACCCAGGATGTGTTCACGATGTTCTTAAGAGTGGACGTTTTCATGAAGCACAGTGAGGAGAACTCCCCTTGGAAGAAGACAAGATGAAAGAATTTTGTCTTGCTTCCAGATGGAAATGGAAACCTCCTAATGAGCAAAAAATAAAGGAGGCCTAGGGAAGTTCTTCAATTAAAAGGCTTTGGCTTTCTCAATTGATGAGCCATATTGCTCTGGGGTAAGTGTTCCACCATAAATTTTATGAAAAGACCCTGTGATCTGGCATCTTGAGTTGGCATACAGTTGAACCCACTCACAGGATCTTAACCTTCCCTGCCAAAGGAGTCATCATCAGAATGGGAAACCTTTGCAAAATTTTCCCTTCATCTTACAAGAATGACTAATTTTAGTTGTATCACAAGGAAGCATTTTGTTCCAAACATAGTTCCTAGAAATAGTGGGCCATTCCCATCCAACAGATGAAAATCTTCCTCCCAAGGCCCAAACCAGCATGCTCTGGCAACTTGTCAGTGAGTCCAAATTGCCTGCTTTCAAGAAGATTGGACAAAGATGGGGCTTCTAGAAGAATGGATAATTCCCAAAACTTTGTGTGGATTATCTGGATTGTTGAGTAAATACAACAAAATTTCAATCTCAAGAGGTCTCTTCCTCATCACTCTTAGACCCCTCCTTTCTTGCTGTTCATGCCCATTAAATGAAAGCACATTTTCATCATTGGGCTAAACAAGGCTTAATGGTACATTTAAATATACACTATAACTATGATTTAATGTAAAATGCAATTTGGGATTATATGGTTATGTCTATAATATACATAATATGTTAACACATTTTTTAAATTAAAATTTAAAAATTTAAATTTAAAAAATGCATAGCATATATGGCAGTTCATTGAACTGAATTTGGAAGACTTGTTTCTCTTGTAACTAACTTACATCCATAGCTCCATTTGTTCCTCTGTATAATGAGAGAATTGAGCTAATTAATCTGTAAGGTTCTTTTCCTAGACATAAATTTTTTGATTCTGAATATAACATGGTTTTTTCATTCATATCAAAAATAGTCAACTATGTAAGGTCGTGTTTGCTACGTGCTGAGTGAGTGTTTTGGACAAGGGGAGAGAGGTCAATTGTAGCCAGCATAACAAGATAGTTTGATGGAATTTCTGTGATCTGAACCAGGGCTGTGATGGGTGTTTATGGCATTGGGATGTGGAGGAAGGAACCCTCCAGATGTGCTGAGATATCAGTAAGTGTACCAACTGGCCCCATGGAGAATACTCTTAGAAGAGACTAGGATGAAGTTTAGAGACCAAATTATGGTCAGGCTATAATGACTGGATGTACAGAATTTATGCTAAAAAGTAGCACATAATTTTTTTTTTTGGTGCTGGGGAGGGAGTTGAATGAATGGGGGGAAATGACACTTTGGAAAAGAGGAAAATATTAATCTTTTCCCATTATCAGTTTTTGTTTTCAAAAGCATAGGCAACTAAGAGTTGATTGTTCAGTTTGTATTCCATGTCAGAATGGGGCAAGAGCCTAGGACCTTTTAGATTTTTATACTAGCTTGAATTTCTTGATTTTATTGTTTAACTCATTTTTTTCAAATTAATTCGAAGTGCATTAGGGAATTTGTTCCTTGGGTAACACATTACTTACTGAGAGTTTATTTATTTTCTATGTATTTTATGTACCTGTGCTTATGGGCGTGGGCTGAGTTCTGGGAGTGAGATAGATAAATTCTTCACTTTCTGGAATTTATAATCTCTGTCCATTTATTTCTTTGGCTGAGTGATTTTTCAGAACTCGTATTTTTGTATGAATTTAATATTTTTTTTGGCCATAATAATTTTTTTAAAAAGTGCTGTATAATACACATCCATACAGTTCAGCAGTTATTAGAAATTCTTATTTCCCTCCGGGAATAGTTTGTAACCAACACATTTCATTACCTGTGTTACCATGTTCATAATGATAAATTCCAAATATGTTAACTTAAGTAGTAAGTTTAAAATGTAAACCATATTATTTGCATTATTCTCCGTAGAATATACAGTTCTTAACTTTAGACCATCCAGGGGTTGCTCTGGGGAAAAAGCTAAGGGAGTAAGCAGATGTGATTGTGAAAACAAAGATGATCACTTGGGTTTCATTCAACATGGAAAGTGAAGATGGATCCATTAATTCTATTGTATTTTTAAGATGTAATTTATCTTCAAAAAAGTAAAAGTTATTTGTCTTTTGTAATCTTATTGCTGTTGCAAGCTCCTCCATGACTTTTATTTTATGATTTCGCATGTATAAAATGTGAGGTAACTTGGGCATCTTGCAATGTGATACGATTGCTCTTAGGGATGGTCTGGGTACTGTGCTTCTCAGTAGACCATAAAAGAAAAGTCGTACTTTTCTTCATTTAAAGATTTTAACATTTTAAGGTATTGAAAGCCATTATAAGATTTAGCATGGTGTTTATATTACGGTAGTGTGGTGGAAATTTATTTGCACTGAGAGTCTCTATAATACATAGATATAATTCCAGGCCTAGAAATCATTATGCAGTTTTACCTAGTGAAGTCTCATCCATGGTTTAGACTATGGATACTTTGAAGCCTATCTTCTTTTGGGGCCCCTATAAAACCTTGGGAGAAGATCCAGTGTATCTTTGTGATCAGTGCTTTTAACGAGATTTTACTTATTACATTTGCTGACTTTATCTGGTTATCAGGGAACTCATGAGTCATACTTCAAATTAACAATCATACCAGATGGTTAGATGGGTCAAGGAATTGTTAATACTGGGCCACTTCTTCCTATGTCGGCAAGCTATACCTCTTGTCCTAACTCAGACTCCCTATACCTCCAAGTTGCCATGGACTACCCAGCTGTTCCAACACTATTCCTTATCAGGACTCAATAGTGGTTTCTATTTTTGACATTTTTTCCCTTTCTCTTCTGACTATACATCTATCATCTTAGCATATTATGTATTGTTAATTATCTTAGTCCTTTGGAAAACTGAAATATGAAAATCTACTTTCTGCCTCCTCTGGAAATCTTCCTGGCCCACCAGCTATGTTGGATTCCTCCTGCCACACACTGCCCTTGCTCTCTGTGCTCCTGCATCACCTTTTCCTCAGGTCTGATTAAGTATTTATGTAAGTACTTGTTTGGGTACATTTTTTCCTACAATGTTATCCACCGTTACATACCCATTCTCTGATGGGATGCCTGTTGTATGCAGAAGGGCCTTAATCATTGTACCAAATGACTAGAATTTCTGCTAGATTTTATATAATAGCAGACACTCAATAGTTGTTGAGTTGAATAATGCCTCAATTCCGTATACGAGAGCTATACTGAAAAATCCAAGGAGGATTTTGAGAAATAATTTCAGGGACGGAGACAGTTTAGTGGGGAAATAATGCCTGCTCAGCATTGTATAAAGCTGTTCCTGGTTTCTAATAACAACATAGGCCCTTCCTCCCCAATGTGGTATCAGGTCAAGAAGAGGTCTCAGGGTTTCCTTTACTTCAGACCACATTAATTTCCCCTCACATTTCTACATTGCTAACTCAATATAGTAATGGCTGTGTGTTATAGGAAATTAAAGGATAAAAATAATCTCCTTTTGCAGCTTAAAATTCAGATTGCCCTTGGTTAAATTAAAGTGGAAATAATATCCACAGACATAAGCCAGTTTGGGTGTGGAGCCACCAAGTGATGGGAATTGGCTGAACCCATGAAAAGGTGCTGAGCAAACCGCAAGGTGGGTGCAGGGGGGAGGCACGGTGGAGGCTTCCAGAAGGACCATTCCAGGCCTCACCGTCCCTCATGTAGGGGGGTCCTCTGCCCTGAGAGGCGGGAGATGGGAGCATTTAGGTGCAGTCTCTGAAACCAGATCACGCGAACTCCAAGTTCACATCTGTTGCTCTTTGAATTTTTCTGGGGCGTTTACTGAAATTCTGTGGCTCATTCTCTTTACCTTCAAAATGGGGATAGTGGTAGTGCCCGCTGTATAGGAAAGTGGCGATTACATTAGTCAGCTCATGGACAGTAGGTAGAAGAGTTTGCTAGAGTCAATGTTTGGCAAGTATTATTTTTATTATAACTGACTAGCATAGGGTGGAGACCGTAATCACTAAGCAAATGAAAGAAGTCTGGTTCTCAAATGCTCATCCTTCTGGCTAAAGAAATTGAAAAATGGAAAGGAACTCAGGTTACTCTGTTTTTCTCAACCACTTGCATGAAGTAATAATCTTTGGAATCTGTCATATTCAGTTTTCACATCTCTGTTGAGCAGGCAAGGGAATTATTGATACGCCTCTCCAGCAGACAAAGGAATTAAGATAGGAGAGGTTAAGTGATTTGACCAAGATGAAACTCCTGTACACAGTATGGTCAGGGATTAAAAGGCAGTTCTCCTGAAATGTTGTCCAGGACTTTTGCTTCACTACTTGGCTACTGCTCAGAGGTTGGCCTTGGATTCCAAGCTCTTAAGTTTTGTGGCCTTTATTCCTTTATTCATCTGTTCACTCTGGCCATGTGAATGTACTTAAGAGTATCTATTGGGTGGGGAGTATTAGTGATTGAGATAATGTTCTGTATGCCACTGATTTTTTTTCTATCTATATTTAATAAATAGTCACTACGTTTTAAGCAGTAAGAATACAGCAAATGAATAAGACCTTGTTCTTGACCTCAAAGAATTTGTGTTATGGCCTGGCTTAGTGGCTCAGGCCTGTAATCCTAGCACTCTGGGAGGCTGAGGCAGATGAATACCTGAGCTCAGGATTTTGAGACCAGCCTGAGCCCAGTGAGACCTTGTCTCTAAAAATAGCTAGGTATTGTGGTGGGTGCCTGTCAGCCCAGCTACTTGGGTGGCTGAGGCAAGAGAATTGCCTGAGCCCAAGAGTCTGAGGTTTCTGTGAACTATGACATCACAGCACTCTACCAAGAGCAACAGAATGAAAGTCTATCTCCAAAAAAATAATAATTATAATAAAATAATAATAATTTTTTTTGTTACAGTGGAGAATGTACATAAAAAATGAATTTAGTTTTATGTATGTTAATATTATAGGGATGTACATACATGGAGAGGGTAGATAGTACATGGAGAAGGCATCTGAGCTGAGTTCCCATCGAATTTAGGAGTTAGCCAACATTTCTACTGAAAATTCCATATGAAGTGGCATTTTTCATATGCCTGGTACTATCCTTAGGCCTGTGGGTATGTCACTAAATCACTAAGAAATGCTGCATTGTTCAAACGGTGTTGTAACTTAACACAAACACTTAAAAATATATCTGAAATTTGTTCACTCTGTCTGTCTTTAGTGCCGCCATCACTGCTTTTGAATAATTATGTAGTGTCTCAACTGCCCGCCCTTTCTGACCTTCTCCTGGTTCAAACCATTTCCCCCATAACAGCCAGAGTTCACTTCTTTAATGATAAAATGTAGGTGACTCTCCTGCTCAAAGCCTTGACTGACTCTTATTTTCCTTTAGAAGTCCCACATTTTCTTTATGCCCTATAATAACTTGCATGATGTACAGCTTTCCGCTTCTCTTCTATACATTTTTCTTTTCTTTTTTTTTCCTTCTTCCGTTCTCTTCTCTTATCTCCCACTGTTGCCTTTTCATAAGTCACTATAGACAGTGCGTGAAGCACTGAGGCCAGGGGATGCTAATCAGTGATTCTTAAAAAGAAGAACATGGTTTCATGGTTAGGTAGGTTTGGAAAACATGGAGTCAAACAAGGACAGATTTTTTTTTTTCTTTGTAGGCCTAACATATACTAAAGATGTGTTGGAAATTTTGCATTATTATTAGATATTTTAGATTACTTTCTAATCTAATATTATTAACCAAACTTTTTAAAAAGATGATCCTTATAGTAACACACCTTAGAACACACTTTGGGAAATGCCCCATCCTAAAGAAAAACAATGTCAAAGATCAATCCAAAATTGAGTTCAGAAGGTCAGAAAATTTATGAGTCCCTAAGTACTAAATTTTATATTTGGGAGAAAGAATGGCAGGAACAGATTTTAAATAAATTTCATGAAATCCTAAGAGATACAGTGGAATCTTTTTACCTTCTGTATTCAGTAATTAGCATTTCTATCATTTTCTCAAATTAGGTTCCAAGGATTGAAATTGAGTCATGCTTTTGAGTTATTTCATTCCAATAGGAATTTATTGTGGATCTACAAGGGCGAGTCTATGATGGGGCAGCTTCCATGGCAGGCAGCACTGCCAGGATGAGGGAATTATAATATTTTCTTTCCTATTTTCCAACCAGATAGGATGGTACTACATTGGTATGAACTTGGGTGGTACTTAACACAGTCCTATAAATCAGAAATTATATTTTACAGGTGTTACTCTGTTGTAAAATTAATAACAAAATATCTGTGTGTGATAAGTATCATTTTGTGGGTTTAACCTATTTATAAAAGAGGGGAAAAGAAAATTATAAAGCCATATGGCATAAGTTCATAAGAACAAAAGTCATATAGAGCTATTCAGTATACCCAAGTCCATATTAAATGGTTAAAAAAAGACTAAAATAAAACTGGCCGATGGCTTCTATGGTTTAATGCTAGTACAGTTTAGTTCAGTTTTTGTGTTTTCCTTCTCTCTCTGAAATTTCTGCAATTGTAGGGTGTGAGGAGTAGGATGGTCCTTTAGGAATTTTTGGGTGTGAGAAGTGGGATGGTTACTCTAGAACAACTTCTAAGCAATGAAAGTGCTCTATTGGGAGGCCTTACTTTACATTTTCTATTATTTTTGTTGCTGTCAAATACCTCTTTTAAAGAGGTGAAAGAATAAATATGTATGAAACAAGGGACAGACATTTTTGAAAGAGCACATTCAAAGAAAATGTATTGTTACAATATATCTATTATGATGAGTAAGAAGTTGAATATAACCTTCACTATGAAGAATGGACAAACCTTGTGTGCATGAAAAATCGGATGACTGGCAGCTAAAGGACTGAAGCTACTTAAAAGAAGGTCGTAGCACAAATTATAAGGACTATTGACTTTTAGGGTCCATGAAGTAACTAAAGGAGGGTATGGATTGGATTGGCAACAGAATCTTAGGACTTTTGGTTGAGTTGATGCTGTCTGGCCCTACGTGTATGGAATAAGGACAAAAGCATCTTCTGCCTAACTGCTCGCAGATAATTCAGAAGTAGATAATATAAGGAAGAGATAAAACTTCTTTATCTTGCCACTGTGACCCTACCATGAACTCAAAGACGACTGTCTGGAAAGATCCCATTCTGTTTGTGACTTGTGTCTACATTCTGGACATCCAGATGGACATCTTGGTCATTTGTTTCTCTCCCATTCACATTGCAAATGGATTTTTTAAAATGCAGAGAAAGTAAAACTCATATTTATTTGTGTTTGCTTAATATATTACTTTACAAATGGAGGGTGTAACTGGTCTCAAGCAAAGATGTCTCTTGCCAGGAACAAAGAGAACTCCATAAAAGCAATTAAAAGAAAAAAAAAAAGTAATGTGTTGGTCCTGGGAGACAGTGTTTGCACTTGCCAGGGAAATTAGTGGGAAGGGTCATAAGTAAGTCACTTAAACCCTCTGGGCCTCATCTGTGAAGTGATGAAATGATGTCTTCTACTTCTTCCACTAAGGTTCTGTGGGTTCAAATTAGAAAATGTACACAAAACTGGTTTGTCAATTATAAAAAGTTGTTAAATGCTTGTGTCTCGAGCATGTTCTGTATATCACTGAAACAAGAATAGACTCTTAAAAAAAGGGATCAAATGCAAGTAATCTTTTGAGGAGAAGATCCCAGAAAGTACTCATGAGAGAATGAGGTAGTGAGACCAATAGGAAGTACCTTACAGGCTGGGCAAGGCGGATCACGTCTGCAATGCCAGCACTCTGGGAGGCTTAGGTGAGTGGATGGCTTGACCTTGAGGCCAGCCTGTGAAACTACTAAAAATAGAAAAACTAGTTGGGGGGGCAGTGGTGGGTGCCTGTAGTCTCAGCTACTCAGGAGGCTGGGGCAAGAGGACCATATGAGCTTAAGAGTTTGAGGTTGCTGTGAGCTATGATGCCATGGCCCTCTACCCAGGGTGACAGAGTGAGGCTCTGTCTCAAACAAACAAAAAGCACCTTACTAGGCAGATCACTGCTATGACAACTGGGGACACTCCTACTAGTACGTAACACAGCTTAGATCTGTGCCACCTGAGCAGCGTGGGAGCTGATACAGGCTCCTTTGCCACTTTTCATGGGCTGAGGCTACCCCTGGTGGTGTCAGTGTTTCAACAATTTTTGTCTGAGCTGCATGGTGGCTGTGCACATCAGAGAAATCCCTCAGGTAGACAGAAACGAGTAATTGTGGAAGGAAGTTGTGAGTGCCCAGGATGCTGAGAACTAAAGGGAAATGGGAAGGGTATCCCTATTATCTGCTACAATTGATTCACTTTATAAAACAGAAGTTGGCTTGAAAGCAAGCTTTATACCCATGCTAGGCTGTATCTACAGTTGAACTCTTTATAGAATATTATACCAGTGTAAAGAAGGAAATCATATTTTAGGGTAATTTAGATCATTACTCTAGAATGGGTAAATAATTGTTATCCTTCTCTACATGGATTTGCACATGCACACCTTATCTTGTAAGGACTTATTCTGTGTTATCTTTTATTTGAGGTGGTTATTCTTGATATACAAAAGTAAAAATGCACTGCATCCCAATGACATTCATGATTATTCAGACAGTTTGATGTTATATGAAATTATCTTACAAATACACCATTCTGAAATGTTTAACACATCTTGGTGTGGTTTTATATTATAGACATATTTAAGGTAAATTTTTTTATTTAGAGTAATGATATGTTGTTTTACATTGATCACTCTATTTTCAAATATATTATATATTATCACAACGGGATTTTGTATTTGTTAGTGTTGTTGGGGTACTGGAGACATTTAACTTTTAAGAAATTGATTATAAATTAGTAAATCTCAATCTATTTTGATAAAATGTGCAGAGACAATCTGTAGAGAACTCAAAATAATCCACAAGAAAAAAAGCGAACAATCCCTATATCAATGAGAAAGAGAGATGAACAGAACCTTCTCTCAAGAAGACAGATGAATGGCTAGCAAATATTCGAAAAAATGCTCATCATTCATAATTATTAGAGAAATGCAAATCAAAGCCACCCTGAGATAGCATCTAACCCCAGTGAGAATGGCCCACATCACAAAATCTCAAAATTGCAGATTCTGGCGTGGATATGGAGAAAAGGGAACACTTTTGGGGGGACTGCAAACTAATACAACCTTTTTGGAAGGAAGTATGAAGAAACCTCAAAGAACTCAAGCTAGACCTCTCATTTGATTCTATAATCCCATTACTGGGCATCTACGCAGAAGGAAAAAAATTCTTTTACCATAAGGACACTGGCACTAGACTGTTCATCACAGCCCAATTTACAATCCCCAAAATGTGAAAATAAACTAAATGCTCACCAATCTAGGAATAGATTAACAAGCTGTGGTATATGTGTACCATGGAATACTATTCAGCCATTAAAAAATATGGAGACTTTACATCCTTTGTATTAAACTGGATGGAAGTGGAACACATTATTCTTAGTAAAGCATCACAAGAATGGAGAAGCAAGAATCCTATGTATTCAATTTGGATATAAGGACAATTAATGACCTAGTACATGGTGGGGGGTGAGGGAAGGGGAGAGCAGAGAGAGAAAGACAAGGAGGGAGTGGGTGGGGGAAAGGAAGAGCAGAGAGAGGGAAGGAGGGAGATGGGGGGGGTCTTGGTGTGTGACTCACCTTTTGGAGGCAAGACACAATTACAAGAGGGGCTTTACTTAACAAATGCAATCAGTGTAACCTGGTTTCTTGTACCCTCAATGAATCCCTAACAAGAAAAAGAATGTGCAGAGACACTTTGTATATTTTAAAACTATATTTAAATATGATTATTTTTATAAGCATGAACTAAACTAAAAACAATCTTTGATGACACGAATTTAAGGAGCTATACTAGCAAGAATACAGACTTCACTTGGTCAGAATGGCTCAATATAACAGAGGATGCAGAGGGAAGTGACTTAGACCAATGGCAGTGACCTATTCTCATATTCTGGTCTGAATGTAAGCAGTGTGGAATGTGTGTTAGGGTCAGGCTCTTATATCTTTTTTCTTCTTTCCACAAGCAGTTTCCCTCACCATATGGTCCAAGATGGCCTTGGTTTTGTCTAGCCAGAGGGACAGAAGAAAGAAAAGGGGTAGATGGACCTTTTTCTTTTAAAGAAATAAACCAGAAGTTGCACACATCACTGGTTCTCATGAATTGATGTGCAGAACTTACTTACTGAGAGGGCCATACCTAGGTGCTGAGAAATTGTACCAGTCAGTTCAGTATATTATGACAAAGTGCCACAGACACAGTTCTGGAGGCTGGGAGTCCAAAATCAGGGTTTCAGCATGGGTTCTGCTGAGGGCTCTCTTCTCGGTTGTAGACTGTCAATTTCAGATGTTGGGGCAGGAGTGAGGGAGCTTTCTGGGGTCCCTTTAATTAGGACACTAACCTCATTCATGAGAATTCATCCTCATGACTCATCCTCATAAGTTCTTCCCAAAGGCCCCACCTTCCTAAGATCATCACATTGGGGGTTAGAGTTTTGACATGTTAATTTCAGAGAGACTCAAACATTAAGTCCTTCACAAAAATATCATCTTTCTTCCCAACTTTTAGGAGTTTGGATAGAAATTAGGGAATTTATTATTGTAAGAAAATTGACAACTAGCATTTTCTGTCAGAGTTTCTTCATGGGTTGGACAAATATCCATGGATGTCTTTTTCTTATATATGGAGAACATTCCACCCTATTTCTCAAGAGAGGAGAAACACATTTATTGTTTCCAGTTAAAATACTGGATTTTTGAGTGCTGCTCATTCCTTTCTGCTATGTCAAGGGTGACTCCTAGGGACAGTGAACCACAAATTAAAGGACGAACTGTCTGCACCTCCTCCAACAAGCACCAAATGTTTAGTATTAAATAGTGAAGATGACTGAACAACTGTAAGAAAAGGCAAGAGCGGGAAGTGAGTAGCAAGCACTGGCCTGCAGCCATTATCCAGTCTTGCTGGGCAGGGATCGAGCAGACTTCCTGCTCCAGCAGTGGCCTCCCCCAACCCTCCTCTCCACCCCCTGGTTTGCCTTCTGGCAGCCCGTGGTTTTGCTCTCTGGAATGGGCCCTTTCAATTGTCCTTTCTAGTCCCTTACTTTATGCCCTGACTTGTTGCTGCCCCTCACTGTCTGACTGGGTCTGAAGTGCATGTGGAGAGGAGGCTGTTTTTAGGGATGCCCATTTCCCACAGCTTACATCCTGCTAGGGGCAGGGTGTAATCCCCATCCAAACTAAGCTGACTTCCAGACTTTGCTTCTGACCAGTATCATGCATAATAAGCAAACAGAGCCTATTACAGCTTCTAGATATCAATGCTAAGCCTGAAATCACTTATTTTTTGTTTATTTGACTCTAGCCTTTGCCTAGTCCTCTTTTCTTTCCACTTAATAGTGATGACTTTGAGGTCATCAGAAGAAAACAATAGGCTTGGGTGTGAAGACAACATTCTTCATCTCCTTGTGGTCTCAGAGCTGGTTCTTATCTTGTATTGGAAAACACTTAGCAAGAACTGCTTGAGAAAAACTTCATAATATAGTAAGAACTCCTGCTCAGACTGCTTCTTCACTGCCCCTTCTTACATTTTCTTGTGAGTTAGACCTTTTGTGTTAACACTGTGAGATTTCAAATGACTGAACTCTCAGTCAACTTAGATTGCTGATTCAGGCTCCAGCAAAGTGCATCCCTCATAGCAGCAGATCCGTGTCCAGTATGACATCCTTTTCCAGGCTGGTTAGATCTAGCCCAGGTGTATCTATCTCCTGTGACACTTTACTCAAGTGACAAGATGCAATCAATACATTGCAAAATTCTATTATTTTCCTTGTTTTATTTAAAACGATCCTATTTGTTAACATATGGTAAATATATCATGACATCGTAAGTGACAAGTTTGCCAAATGTTTTGCTGTGGACAAATAATTGTTTCCAGCTTTCCAGCTTGAATTATCTGTGCCATTGATATTCTCTGGCTACTAATTCAATTCCTGAGTGCCCATTTAGGGGAAGTATCTCACTTTGGAAGTTCTGTAAGTTATTGTAGAGGTTTAAAAAAATAATAGCAGTTTAGTTAAGAGAGGGTTGTGCTGAATAGTCTAAGGCTGTGCCATTTTGCATTGCAATCCCTAAGGAATTTTCTCTTATCTGCATTGGATAAGATGACTCACCTTGATATCTGCATTCCAGGGGATGTAGAAAGGGAAGAGTAACCCTAGAAGATGAGCACTTAATTTCTTTTTGCAACCTTTTAGCCAGACTTTTTTTTTTTTTTTTTGGAGTTTTTGGCTGTGGCCATGTTTGAACCCCTACTTCTGGTATATGGGGCTAGCGCCCTACTCCTTGAGTCACAGGTGCTGCTCTAGCCAGACTTTTTTTTTTTTTTTTGCAGTTTTTGGCCAGGGCTGGGTTTGAACCCGCCACCTCTGGCATATGAGGCCAGCACTCTACTCCTTTGAGCCACAGGCACCACCTGGCCAGACTTTTTTATATGACCAAATCTAGCTTCATAGTGGGCCTCAAAAAGTAGTCTTTATTTTGTGTCTCAATTATCTACAGCTACATAACAAATAACTCTACAACTTAATGTGCTAAAATAAGAATGATTTAATTGCTTATGCTTTTATGAGTAAACTGAACTTTTTTTTTTTGACCTCATATGATACTGGCATGGCCTATTCTACATCTTCTTTTACCTACCAGCTGGGCTAGTCTAGAAGGACCAAAAGGCTTCTCACCCATTGGAGCTTGGTGCTGATAGCTGGGTGCTTTGGTTGTTGTCCATGAAGACTCTCTCTCCATTTGGCATTCATCTTTCATGGCCTCTCCATGAGAACTCTCTTTCTAGGAGAGGATGTGTCATACAGTCTGGCAACTGGCTTCCAAGAGAGTGAAGTGGAAGCTGCCTGGTCTTTGAAGGGTCAGGCCTCAAACAGACATAGTGTTACCTCTGCCGTATGCTTTTATAAGAGTGAGTCACAAGTCCAGCCCAGATTAGAGGGAAGGGAAATAGAGTCCATTTCTTAATGAGAGAGGAGAAGCATGGGCATACATGGAGGGCAGGAATTGTAGGGAACTTTGCAAAATACCACAGTATTCTGGAAGGCTGTGCATGAGCTGTGCACGGTTTTATGACTATAAAAACAGACATCAGGAAAATTTCAGCAGCCTCTGCCAAATGGTTCTTTCATTAGATTTAAGTAATTTCTCCTAAAATGTTCCTACATATTCAGAAATCATAAATTATTACAATAGATTCTACATTTAAATTTTTTTATAAACAGAGTTGAGAATTGATGAAAATTAGCATCCTATTGTTCTCTAGCCATTTCTTGGCATAAGATATTCTTTTTAAAATCTATTTTCACACTATCCATGTTGAAATGTCTCTTCCAACATAATTGTACTTTCCCTTTTTATAGAAATATTTTTTAGTGGTGTTATTTTTATATTGACAGGATCTCTGGTATATGGGTTGCTACTTGACTTTATACTTAATTAGTTCATAAATTTATGGGCTCTTGAGTTTGGGATAGAGTTTAAACTTATTTCAATACATTAACTACAACAATAATAACAACAGTGATAATTAACATTAAAAAAATCATGCTAGTCTATGGCTATCTTATTTAATTCTCGCCAAAACTCTTGCGGGTTAATTACTCTTTTTATCTTCATAGTGTAGTTGAAAGAAAGGGGACACTTGCTTTCCAAGATTACACCTAGTAAGTAGCGAAGTTGAGAATCCAACTCCAGCAACTGACTAGAGTCCATGTTCTCAACTTTATGCTCTTGGACACTCTTTTTGGTCTAACCCGTTTGGTGAGAGGTCATCCAACCTGTGTATTAACATGTGATGAGGAATTCTTTATTTTTTTAGGGTAATAAATTTCATTTTTTGAGTTTCATGAGAGATAGAAAAAAATTAACAGTAAAAAATAATCCTGTCTCCCTGAAATCATGCATTGGTTGTAGCCAAATTATTTGGGTTCATAAAGAAAATGTCTTGCATGTATTTTATATGACAATTATCCAAATATTTGATGACAGTTATCACTGTTATATCATATTCTTTCGTACTACACACAAGTTGTCTCCTCTCTATCAGCAGATACTTATGTGATAGCTATTTTACTCTTGAATACATAGCATTGGTAAGTGATGGTTTGGCAAACCAAATCAATGAAACCCATAAGAATGGGCTAGTCAGCGATGACTACAGCACATAAATGCCTCCCTCATTTTGTAGGTTGCCTAATAGACAATAGTATAATGGAAAGAATCAGACAGACCTGAATTTGGTCAGTGTTTCACTATTTCCACTACTTCCTAGCTTGTTGTCTTTGATATAACTCTTCATTTTTATTACTTTTTCCTTGAGTAAGGTAGGGACAAGCAATATTCTTGTGTGCTAAATCTTAAACAAGGTAGTATATGCAAAGGTGGGCATCTTGTGCTATGCTCACATTCCAGAATATTGTTTTGTTGTTATATTTTTTAGTTAGCTATCTTGTGCATTTCTCTATGTAAAAGATATATGTGGAGAAGTTAAGAACGTGCCCAGCCATTTCAGGATACTGTTTCTGGGAAAGTTTATTGTTAAGGTAAAATGTACTAACAATTTATCATGTAAGTCAAAATTGGGATAACATACTTCTAATGTCTGTAAAATGTTCAGAAAGATATACACCCTGAATTTGGCCCCTAGGAATCCTATTTCTAAATAAAAATTAAAAGAATTATTTTTATTTTTGTTGGAAGGCTGACATACTAACATTTTTACTTTTGGCATCCAAATGATTCTAGGACTTCCCACCACTTAAACTTTTAAGGATATTTTATTGTCTGGCAATTAAATTTGGATGAATGTGTGCTCATTACAGTTTGTTCTCATCCATTGTTTTAATTATGTCTGTTTGCATTTGAATGTGTTCATTTTTAATAAAAATGATGGCTTTGTTTCATTTCAAAAGGCTTTATCAACCTCAAATATTATCTAATAAACTGTGAAGTAAAATAACATTTTCCATGTTTTTAAACTTATGGAAAAGACAGGATTTATAACATTATTAAGTTAAATATTAAATTATATATTTTTTACTGGGTACAAAATGTGACAGTTGCTTAATCCTTCCTTCCACTTGCAATATTTTTCTGGAACTATGAGAACAGAAGAATTAATTCAAAGTGAATAAAAGCCATACATGATGTACCCACAGTCAATATCATACTAAACAAGGAAAAGCGGAAAGCAGTACCTGTATGAACTAGAGCAAAACGAAGATGGTAGGTAAGAGAAAGAAATAAAAGGTATTCAATTTGGAAAAGAAGAAGTCAAATTATCTCTGCTCACTGATAATAGGATCTTATGTCTAGAAAACCCTGAAGATTCTACCAAAATCCTCTTAGATTTAATAAATTCAGTAAAGTTGCAGGATAGAAAATAATCAACCTGCAAAAATCAGTAGCATTGCAATACACCAATAACAAAAAGTTGAGAACTGAATCAAGAAGGCAATCTCATTTACAGTAACTACCAAAAAATTACCTAGGAACATATTTGACCAAAGAAATCAAAGATATCTACAAGGAAAACTATTAAAATGTCAATGAAAGAAATTGTAGATGACACAAACAAAAATAGAAAAACATTCCACGTTCATGGATCAGAAGAATTAATATCATGAAGATGACCATATTACCCAAAGCAATCTACAGAGTCAGTGCATTCCTCATCAAAATACTAACATCATTTTTCATGAAATTAGAAATACAATTGCAAAACCGATATAGAACCCCAAAAAGAACCTTAATAGCCAAAGCAATCCTAAGTGAAAGCAACAAAGCTTCAGGCATCACATTACCTGACTTCAAATTATACTACAAGGCCATGGTAACCAAAACAGCATGGTACGGTATAATAAAAGACACATAAATCAGTGAAACAGAATAGAGAACATAGAAGTAAAACAACAACTGATATTTGACAAAGTCAACAAGAACAGACATTTGAGAAAGGACATCTTTTGCAGCAAATGATGCCAGAGAAATTGGACTATCATATACAGAAGAGTAAAAGTGGATCCCTATTTCTCATGATATAAAAAAAATTAACTCAATAAAGATTATAAATGTATATTCAGGATGTAAAACCCGAAAATATGAAAGTACTAGAAGGAAACTTAGGTTAATGTCTTCACAGAGAATTCATGACTATGAACTCAAAAAACAAAAGTAACATAAACAAAAATAAACAAATGAGATTTAATTAAACAAAAAAACTTCTGCACAGCAACAGAAATAATCAACTGAGTGAACAGACAACCTGAAGAATGGGACAGAGTATTTGCAAACTATGTAACCAAAAGGGGATTAATAACCAAAATTTATAAGGGGCTTAAACAATCCAATAACAACAATGGAACAAATAACCCCATTAGAAAGTGAAAAGGTCACAAATAGACATTTTTTAAAGAAGACATATCAATGACCAACAGGTATTTGACAAAATGCTCAACATCACTAATTGCCAGAGAGATGCAAATTAAAAAACCACAATGAGATATCATTTTATATCACTCAGAAAGTTAAAAGAAATGACAGATAGTGCTGAGGATGCTGAGAAAAAGGAACACTTATATACTTTTAGTGGGAATATAAATTAGTATACTTCTATGGAAAAAAGTACTGGGATTTCTCAAAGAACTAAAAATAGAACTACCACTTGATACAGTAATATCATTCCTGAGTATCTACCCAATAGAAAATAAATTATTCAAATAGATACCTGCACTTATGTGTATATTGTAGCACTATTTGCAATAGCTAAGATATATCAAGCCCAGTGTCCATCAGTGAGGTTAGATAAAGAAAATGTAGCATATATACATATTGGAAAACTATTCAGCCACGAAAAAGAATAAGATTTTGTCTTTCGCAGCAACATGGATGGAACTAGAGGCCAGTGTCTTAAGTTGAGCTACTCAGAAACAGAAAGTCAAAACTGCATGTCCTCACTTATAAGTAGAAGTGTAAACACTGTGTACACATGGATATAGAGTATGGATTGAAGACAATGGAGACTTGGAAAGGTGAAGTAAGGGGAATGGAGGTGCAAAATTGCATAGTGGGCATAATGTAGGTTATTCAGGTGATGGATACTCTAACCCAGATTTCACCACTATTCAATATATTCATATAACAAAATTATAATATAGAGTGAAATCTGCAGCCTTTTAGGTGGCTCATGTTATGATGTTTACCTATCCTGCTTTGCCAAAGGATTCTGTATACAGAAATTTGAATTAAATGGTGGGGATTTAAATACCTATTAAATTTATTTTTCAGAGAGAATAGCAGATCACAGAAACGTTGCAACATAGCACATTCTGTGTTGATATAATGATAATTCTTCCAAACATGTTGCATTTGCCACATTGGTAAGTTTCCCAAATATATTATGGAATTTAATTTGCAAGGAGATATGAATTTTAAATACCTTTAATGCTGACATTTCTGGTTCTAACAGGTCAATTTATCAACTTCTGCTTTTGTTAGTTCTTGTCTTCAGAGTTACTTCTTTCATTAATTTGTTATTTTGATTAGGTAAACTGTCAAGACCTTGACTTAAAAACAAAAATGAATTTAGAATTCTATTATCTTGTCTGCCTCCTCCACAGTGGTATTGTATTTTTTTTTTTGTCTTACCAACTTTAGTTGTCATTTATATTGTCCTGGCTATTCCTTGTGGCATTCTATGTTGGGAAGCATGAATCCCTATATCTCTAGATTATAAAACCTCATTGAGGTAGACCTGTCTTCCCATGTTTTATGTCCATAATGGAGAGCTTGGACAAAAAATTATCTTTCTAGATCACTTTTAAAGTTCCTGTGTAAATGTGACTTTTATGGAAAATCCATATTAAATCCTCTGGTGCAAGAACAGAGGAAGAATAGCAGAACAGAAAAATACAGACTAGAAAATCTCCCACACAGTGAGAAAAAAAAAAAAGCTATAAGAAAAGTAAAATACAAAACCAAACATAGCAACTTACGAATCTACCAACAGTAATTTTCCTACCTGTGGGTGTGGGGATAAGAAGTTATATTTTCCTAACACATTTATTACACACACCTAGGGCTTTGATCTTATGTACACAACTAGCTCTTGGGAGAGGTGCGAGGTAGGATAGAGTACAAACTCGCTACATTAGTTTTTAGGAGTCCCGTGGACTAGTTCCTGCTCTTTCTATAACCTGCGACCTTGAATGGTCATCACACAACTGATCTTGGGTTCACCATTCATAGGAGAGGTGACTCCACACGCTTTCCTCACCATGTTAATTTGGAATGAATGATGGCAACAGGGCATCTACTAGACAGAACAATGGACTCTTCAGTTCAGGTGCTTCTCCCAGACACCAAACATTGGAATTCTGATGTTCTCATAATTTCTTTGCCTAATGGATGATGCCCCTCCTAACCCCTTTATGCCATTTAAATATACTTGATCTAATCAGACTTCCCACATTTGAATTTACTAATCTGTTAAACAATTTATAAATTATGCTAAAGGCTGGAAGATCATGGAAGGTCCATCTGCTGCTGTCTCTCATTGCCTCACATTGACCAAAATACATTTTAATTGTTTTTCTCTAGATCATATGCTTGCCTTTGTAGTCTAATTTGTCAGGAACACTGGTGTAAGGTAGAGTAGGGGTAAGTAGTACTCCCTCTTAGCATGGGAGACACTTGGGGCTTTTACAAAGACAGGGAAAAAGCAAGTAGCTACTCACTGATTATACATATAGGTTTAATATTAATAATCATGCTCAATATTGAAAACCAGAGTCATAATTTTCTTCAAAAATTCGACTTGAAGTTACAGAGGATACAAACAAATGGAAAAATATATCATGCTCATCAATAGGTAAAATCAACATTGTTAAAATATTCATCCTACCCGAAATGATTTACAAATTCAATGCAATCCCCATCAAATTACCAATGCCATACTTAGCAGATCCAGAAAATAATAATTTTATGTTTCCTTTGGAATCAGAAAAGAATCCAAATAGCCAAAGCAGTCTTAAGGACAAGGAGCAAATCTAGAGGCATCACATTTCCAGACTTCAAGCTATACAACAAGGCTTAACCAAAAGAGTGTGGTATTGGTACAAAAATAGAGACATAGACCAATGGAACATAACAGAGAGCTTGGATATAAAATTATTTACGTACAACCAATTAATCTTCAACAATGCAGACAACAATGTACACTAGGGAAAAGAAGCCCTATTCAGTAAATGGTATTGGGAAAATTGTATAGCTACATGTAGAAGAATGAAACAGGACACTTACCTCTCACCACTCACAAAAATTAATTCAAAATGGCTAAAATACCTAAAACTAAAGCATGATATAATACAAATTCTAGAGGAAAAGGTAGGAAAAACATTAGGGGATGCCAAGAGCCAGATGACATCTGAGCAAGATGATCTGCAGCTGAGGGGTGGACCCACCAGCCATTTGTCCACAGGTATTCCTTGTGGAAGAAGAGCCCGCTCCTTTAGTAGTCTTTGTTAATTATTCCCCTCACCTGTGTTGTATGGGCTCAATAAAAGGCTAGTGTGGAGGTTGCTCAGGGCTACCCTGCAAAGAAGGGCTAGCCCGTCACCCTCAAACTTGCACTTCTAATCCTCGTCATGCCGGGTTCCTTCCTTCGGTGATTGAGACCAGGGCCATGGGGGCCCGACAGGTTGTGACAAAAAACTCTTCTAGATATTGGCCTATGCAAAGAATTTATGACTAAGACCCTACTAGAAATTATGGCAATAACAAAAATAAACAAATGGGATTTAATTAAACTGAAAAGCTTCTGCAAAGCTAAGAAAACAATTAATAGAGCAGGTAGACAACCTACAGAATGGGAGAAAATATTTAAAGCTACGCAACTGATAAACAGCTAATATCCAGACCTTATAAAGAACTCAAGCAATTTACCAAGAAAATAAAACAACCCTGTTAAAAAATGGGCAAAGACATGGACAGAAGCTTCTCAAATGAAGAAAGTGAAATGCAAATTAAAACCACAATGACCTATCACTTTCCCCCATTTAGAATGGTTTTAAAGGGGTTATGAGGTAAGGTGATATATCCTTGTGGTTTTAATTTGCAGTGATGAATCAGGCAAATGCAAATTGATGATATATCATCATTTTCAAATGGCCAATAAACATATGAAAAAGTGCTCAACATCATTAATCATCAGAGAAATGTAAATTATAACCACGATATCACCTTACCCCAGTTAGAATGGCTTTTTATTTATTTATTTATTTATTTTTTTTTTGAGACAGAATCTCACTATGTCACCCTTGGTGCTGTGGCATCATAGCTCAGAGCAACCTGAAACTCTTGGGCTTAAGTGATTCTCTTGCCTCAGCCTCCCAAGTAGCTGGGACTACAGGCACCCGCCACAACATCTAGCTATATTTTTTGTTGTCATTGTTGTTTGGCAGGACCCAGACCAGGTTTGAACCTGCCAGTCTTGGTGTATGTGGCTGGCACCCTAGCCACTGAACTACAGGCACAGAGCCCAGAATGGTTTTTATTAAAAAGTCTAAAAATAATACTTACCTGGCAGGGGAGATACCATGATCATGAAAGTGGTTGTCCTAGGGCGAGGCTTATCCATTGCACTCCAGATGTGCTGACCTCTACAATTTCCCCAAATGTGGGAAACTCAACTACGTAATTTGTGGAAGTGGGGGACTGCATTTTCACTTTCCCCTGTGAAAAGTAAAAAAAAAAAAAAGTCTAAAGATAATAGATGCTGGTGTGGAGGCAGAGAGGAGAGAACACTTTAAACGCTGTTGGTGGAACTGCAAATTAATATAACCCTTACGGAAAACAGCATGGAGATTGTTCAAAGAACTAAAAGTAGACCTACAATCCCACCACTAGTAGACCAGCAATCCCACCACTAGTATTTCCCCAAAGGAAGAGAAGGGGGAGATGTCTTTTTCATCAGAAAAACACCTAAATTTGAATGTTTATTGTAGTACAATTCACAATTGCAAAGATGTGGAGTCAACCCAAGTGCCCATAAATTGATGAGTAGATTAATAAAATATGGTATATGTATAACATAGAGTACTACTCAGCCATAAAGATGAAAATTAAAACTTTTTGCAACATTCTTGATAGAAATGGAGACTATTTTCTCAAATGAAGTATATTAAGAATAAAAGACAAACACTGCATGCATTTACTATTAAATTGAAACTAATTGGGGTTTGGGGGAGAAGAAGGGCAGCCCACCTAATGGGTATAATGAACAGTATTTGGGTGATCATCACATCTAGAGCTGGGACTCAAGCATTACAATAGTGATCTAAGTAACGTAAAACTTTGTATCCCCTTTTGAAATAAAAATATTAGACTTGAAAAACCACGATTGCAATGTTAGCTGCAAAGATGGTTTAGCGTGATGTTAGTGTTTAATGTTAGTGTTAGTTCAACACTCTGGAGAGAGAACACTGTTTCCTTCTGAGTATCTAAAGCTTGTTCACTATTGTTAAAACCAAAAATAGATTCAATGGTATGATTGTCAAACATTTTACTTTCATTACTTTGAGATCTAAAACATTGTTTTTAGATATCTGGTTGTGTAAGAACTAGGTAATTCGTAAGATTCCCCAGAGTCCCTGTTCCTCAGATTTGTAAAATCTTCTCTTTTCAAGGCAAATACAAAAAAAAAAAATAGTTATTTCAAGATTTCTATTTAACAGTTTTTATTAAATATATATATATATATTTTTTTCTTCTCTTGGCACCAAGGTTGAACTTGTCCATATGAGTTATTTTATATTTATATAAAATACATCTCTCTCTATTTTTTTTCATGGGGGAAGGGGAATCACATAAGGTAAATGAGATGAAAAGACCCCAGGGATAACTAGTAAGTTGATGGAGGAAACAACAAAGAACAGAGTTGATTCTCAAAAGCATTTTTGTGCCAGGGTGGTTCAGATTGAACTTTAGGGCAAATCCTGTCTTCATGATAGACCAGGGACAGAAAAAGTGAGTACTAGGTGGCAGGGCCTGAGTGATACACAGTATGTGGTGGGACCCTCAGCATTTCATGTACACCTCATGGAAGTGCTGAGTCTTGTTGAGGGGCAGGGGCAGGGGCAGAGATCTGCCCTATGTTTATAGTACTGAGTGACAGTGTTCACGGGCTGCCCAGTGTATTTTAGGGGTATTTGGCACGACTCATGTTTTTATTAGTTTTTGGAAGAAACTGGCTTTTATTTTGTTATCTTTCCAATGCCAAGTTTGAATTGAAAATGAACATTACATCAGTTTGTTTCTTGGTCCTTGGGAAAAAATCCAACTTGTATGGACAAGTTCAACCTGGGTGCCAAGGGAAGAAGAGACAGATGACATGTCTGTTTAAAAGTGTTGTATTAAGTTTTACACATTTCATTTGGAATATGGTGTTGTCACTATCCCAGTTATACACACACATACACACACACGAATAAATACACATTTAAATTTCTACTGAATATACATAGGAATAAAGATTTGTGTAAGCATATTTTGTACTTAGTGTTAGGCAAGATATAATTATTCTGTGGCAATCAGCCAATTAGTCATGATTATACTGATTGAGGAAGTCTTATGAGAAAAACACTGAAGTATGTCTAAAATGCAGATTTGTACAGATGCTTTATTATACCTATTTCTATGATTGCATATAAACTAGTTGTGTATTATGTATTGGTTTTAGTAAAATATGAAGAAATTATGGCTTAACTGGCCCAGAGATCAAAAAGCTCTGGACAAGGTTATCTCCTTGCTAGCCTAAAATAAGGAAGGATGCCAAGCTCAAATATTCTGTGACATGGTTACCACTGTTTCGTTTGTCCACAATGTGAGAAATTTTAGAATTTTGGTTAGAGAACCACCATCGCAACAAAAGATTTTAGTGTATTGGGTTTTTGATGAGAACAAAGATCTACTTACATATGTTTTTCTAGTTTAGCGGTTAGTATATATCAACTGACTTAGTTAACTACTGAAATCACGAATCCTTTAAACCAAGAGAAAGGGAAAATACAAAAAACAAAAAACAAAAAACAACAAAAACAAAAACAACCCAAAAAACCCCACAACAATAAATTAAAGAGCTATAGGGTGTGTTTGGATTATTTTGATGTCATGATTCATGGATGTGGTGATACTGAGTTTTCTTTATGATTTTAGCATAGGCCTATGGTTTTAGAAAAGACCTTGTCTATATATTTATGTTTATGTTGTTCATGGCATTTTGCCTCTATTGTACTAGGATTTTGTTGTGCAAGTAGGAGAAATGTCCTCACAAGCCATACATAAGCAACGTGCCAGCCAAACGATTTCGCTTCTTCACCTATATCTGTCATACCTTCCTACTCTCAATTATAGTATTTGGTAGAGGTATAGGCAATAGAAACGTGTTTTTATGAAAGTTTCTTTGAGGTGAGCTTTATACCAGAATAAATAGGGAAAAATGGTGCATATCACATTTGCTCAAGGTGATTCTTATTTATTTATGAATGTCATAGAAAGCCAAGTATTTTCCCAAAGTTTGAAAAAGGTTGAAAGTGAACTAAGGGTGAGCTACCTTCTGTCCCAGTTTTAAGATCACAGAATCCAGATTGAGATAAATCACAAGCTGACTTGATCTGCTTTCCTTGGTTGAGCTATGTGGAAAGAACAAGAAACAAATGGTGATAAATAGTTGTAACTAACAAGCAAATAGGGGTTAAAGAAAAAGAAAAAAGAAGGAGTACCACAAGCTGACGGCTTAGTTTTGCAGAAACCTACAGATGGTAGTGAAGATTTAAAATTTGCTATCCTGTCCTGTTAAATTTAAGTAACAACATGTACTTCTTCCCCAGTTTTCCTTACTGCTTGGGTCAGAATGAACTCTTAAGAGCATACTCATTCTTCCTATACAGTGCTATCTTTGGTTATCATTAATAGTTATCAGGGTTTTCCCTGAAGGTAAATGTGTTTCATTAGGAGCAGATGTAATTCTAATCTGTAGAGTCTGTAAAACATTCAAGGGATTATTTGGATTAAAGACCTCTAAGTATTAAAGGGAAAAATATTATCCTTACTTTAATAATACTTTCCCAAGTTGCAAATGAATAACTGGCTCCAACAATCACATCACTGTAATTGTTCACACATTTCAGGCAGGCATTTAACAACCCCACAAAGAAACTTCAACAGCTAGGTTCCTCAGACTTGATTGCTAGAGAGACTCAAAGTTTTTGTTTCAATGCCAAAAATCAAATCCCTAGAGCAAAAGTTAGACAGGAAGGCTGAACTTGAACAAAAGTTCAGTGGTTTTATAAAATATGCTGTTACGGAATCTAATCGAATTTAAGACTTCATGAGTTGTAAAATGCACCATTATTTTATGTATCATTAAAAAATAAATAAAAACACTGCCATTTAAACTATGACATGTTGTCAGTGGTAAGACACTCTCCAATTTCAGAGAGATTAAAATGTGAAATAACACGTATCTTAGAATCCATGAGTTATGATTAAACAACAGTGATAAATAATTCTACGGTCAGTCTGATCGTCATTTTTCCTATATGATAAAAACCATCAGGAAAAAAAGTAGAAAATTAGGTCAGACATTTGGAGGCTCTGTGTTCCAGATTATAAGTGTTGGAAGAACCACGATAGAAAATTGAAATTCGATCTTGAAATGGACATTCCAGTCTTCTGAACACATAAAAAATCTATTACCTAAGAGAGATTTATTACACACTAGATGTGTTAAGAAGAGTATGGGTAGGAAAACATGGTGCCGATATTGCCAACTTCCTCTCATCTCTACCAAGTGGGATCATACTGTGCCATGAAATTCTCCTTGATCTTCACACTTTTTGAAAGATTTTTGTGCTCCAAGATTGTAAATGTCTGAACATAAAACTAATAGTTAAGGAAGAGTGGCTGTGGGAAAAGAAATAGTGAGAAACTGTGGGAAAGAGTAACCAAAGCACAGAAAGTGTGGATAAGTTTCATTTATCCGTTATCGGTCGATTAAGCAATAGATGATGAGCTGAGCAATTTCCCAAGCCTAATACACATCCTCTGTCTTTTAAGGCATTGGCTAAATCTTCTTTTAATACAAGGTGGTAAAGGAATCCTGAAATACAAGACTGTAGTCCCAAGTGACATAAAACTAGGCTATGGTTCATTCCTAAACCACTGTGAATCTTTCCCTTTTTCTTAATAATCTGATGCTACTTTATAAAGGCTCTGGCCATATGCCCTCCTGCCATTGGAACAAAAAAAATCAATTTCTTCTTTGTTATTATATAACGACTTCAATATTATGAATCAAGTTGCTCTCAAGAGACAAAAGGTAAGTATTTTTAATATGGGAAGTAAAAGGCAGCCTACTGTTAGGTTTGTGTTGCTGTGTTTCCTGGTTCTTGGTTCCTGGTACTGTCCCTAATCCTACTGCCAAAATGCACATGGACAAAGAACAGGCAGCTCACAGATGAAGAAATATGAATTTCCAAGGGACGTGAAAGCATGCTTATTATCACAGGTGACCATCAAAGTGTATTGTACACCTATAAATAACAAGATTCCATTTTTGCTTGCAAGATTAGCAAAAAGTTTAAAGTGATTGGTAATATTAATCTCCGGGTGTGGGTGGGAGTAGATATTGGCGTAGTTTTGGGGGAGAGCATCTTAATATTTATTATAAGAATTTAGAATTTTATAGTGATTGGCAAATTCACTTTTGGACATCTACCTGCAGATAGACTCACGTGCATTTATGTGAGGAGAATTGTTAAAACAATTTTTATGAAAGCTAAAAATGAAGGGTATGTGGTGTACATATTTTTTCATTTCAATCAAATCTTCCTTGATTATATAAAGTAAAAAGAGTACAACTCCTATGTGTGTAACTTGACAAATATCACAGAACTAATATATCTGTTTAAAATTTTGTAGATCAAGAAATAAATAGTATGAAGAATTTAGAAGACCCTCCCAAGGGCCCCATCCTTGTCACTCCTCCATCTTTCTCTCTAGAAGTAGGTAGCCACTGTCCTGGTGAATAACATTATTGGTTTGCTTCTGAATGTACAATGGAATCACATAGGTTGTGCCCCTTTGTGCTTACTTTATTCCACATTCCGTTTGTGAGATTAATCCACAGTATTGTGTGTAGCAGTAACTTGTTGATTTTCGTGCTATGTATATTTTGCTGAATCAGTATAGCACAGTTTGTTCATGCATGCTTTTGTTGAAGTATTTAGGTTGTGAGGCGGCCATGAGAGTGTACCTAACAGGTCTGCGGTACAGGGGTCCACAGTTGACCCAGGGCCCCCTTTGCTGCGCGCTGAAATTCATTACTGTATCTGCGTGAACGCTGCGCTCCTCTGGGCTGCCCCCTGGTGGTGACAGTGTGTGAGGACATGAAGGCAGGATCTATTTCTGGGAGAAGAGGGACTTTTCTGATGCTCGACTTAGGTTCAATGATTGCCCAATGACTTTATCAAATACTTCTCAGTCTGCACAGCAACTTAAAATACTTCCTCTCACACATTAAAACAACTATTTGTATAGAATACATAGGCTCAGTGCCTGTGGCTAAATCGGCTAAGGCTCCAGCCACGTACACCTAAGGTGGCGGGTTCTAATCCCCAGCCCGGGCCCACCAAACAACAATGATGGCTGCAACCAAAAAAATGGCCGGGCGTTGTGGCGGGTGCCTGTGGCCCCAGCTACTTGGGAGGCAGAGGCAGGAGACTCGCTTGAGCCCAGGAGTTGGAGGTTGCTATGAGCTGTGATGCCATGGCACTCTACCCAGGGGGATAGCTTGAGGCTCCGTCTCAAAAAAAAAGAATACATAATATCAGATATTGTCAATAACCTCTAGATTAGCAGTTCTCAACTTGTGGGTTGCTAACCCCTCTGGGGGTCAAATCACCCTTTCCCCTTTCACAGGGGTCGCCTAAGACCATCGGAAAACACATATTTCTGATGGTCTTAGGAACCGAGGCACCACTCCTTATGGGTGGGGGTAACCACAACATGAGGAGCTATATTAAAGGGTCACAGTGTTAGGAAAAATCTAGAACCACTGCTCTAGATTTTTCAAAGTATGAGGGAGAATTTGAGTAGATTATATGCAAATACTATGTCCTTTGAAATATGGAGCTTAAATCTCCAGGACTTTGGCATTTACGGGGATTTTACAACTAATCCCCCATGGAAACTGATAGATAATTATATTTTTTACTGTGAATAATGCTGGATGTTATGTTGAACATACGTTTAAAAATACATTTTACATAGTCAGGGCCAGTGGCTCACACCTGTAATCCCAGTACTCTGGAATCAGTCAGGAGTTTGAGACCAGCCAGAGCAAAAACAAGACCCTGTCTCTACAAAAAAATTTAAAAATGTAAAACAAACAAACAAAAAACCTAGTTGGGTATTGTGGGTGGGCCTGTAGTGGCTGAGGCAGAAGGATCCCTTGAGTCTAGGAGAGGAAGGTTGCAGTGGGGTAATGATAATGTCACTACAGTCTACCCAGGGCAAGAGAGTGAGACTCTGTGTCAACAAAACCAAACCAAAAAAATGCATTTTATACATCCATTCGTTTATTTAATGAATGAGGTAACAAACCTTTTAAAGTTCTGGGCACATACTGATTTACAAGATAGACATATGCCTGTCCTTCTGGAGTTTACCTTTTCTTGTAGGGATACAAATGGTAAGCATGTACAGTCCAGAGGTGTCCAACCTTTTTTTTCTTTGCTGCACATTGGAAGAAGAAGAGTTGCCTTGGGCCACATAAATACTAATGAAAGCTGATGAGCCAAAAATAAGCCCATGCATACGTTTTGTGATATCTGATACCACAGATAAGCACAAAAGTCCTCACAAAATCATCATTTGGGTTACAGGCCACAGGTGAGATACCCCTGAACAAAGGAGTAATAATAATGCCACTTAGAAGGAAATTCTTTTTTTTTTTTTTTTTTTTTTTTTGACGGAGCCTCAAGCTATCCCCCTGGGTAGAGTGCCATGGCATCACAGCTCATAGCAACCTCCAACTCCTGGGCTCAAGCGAGTCTCCTGCCTCAGCCTCCCAAGTAGCTGGGACCACAG
>CAUYQV010025620.1:0-18332 GCA_963574575.1 Galagoides demidoff | reverse complement strand
CCTGTGGTCCCAGCTGCTTGGGAGGCGGAGGCAGGAGACTCGCTTGAGCCCAGGAGTTGGAGGTTGCTATGAGCTGTGATGCCATGGCACTCTACCCAGGGGGATAGCTTGAGGCTCCGTCTCAAAAAAAAAAAAAAATTCTTCATTTTCATGGGAAAATTTTAAAAGTGTCTGAATATGTAAAGGTTAGGAAATTGCCTGGAACTCTATGATCCAGAGACAATATTACTCTTAAAATTTTTGTTGCACATCTTTATGATCTTTTTGCATCTATCTAGATGATGTACTGAATTTGACTGGTACCATATATATATGTGTGTGACCTCAGCTTTCCCCTATGTATTTATGTACTTTCAACTTTCCATGCTACACATAGATAGCCAGTTACATACCATAAATATGTTTTACTTTTTTTTTGATTCTTATGATCTTCTAAGCGGTTGTATTTGCTGTGTGCAGGTGAATGTACCAGAGTCTGTTACATGCTCAGGCGTTACAGTCAAGTTGAGCCGTCATTTATTTTCTGGGATTTTGGTTTTTTCAATTTTTAAATAGATGTTGTTTTCATTTTCCTATCTCTAATCTAATCACCTTAAATTGCAGTGTTTGGGGGAATGAAAGAACAAATAGCTTTGTGATAATTTCAGTCACTTAGAAAAAGAGTATTCAAAAAATGGTTCTCATCAGGTCCTAAGGAGTTAGAAATACTGAGTGGAGGCTCGGCGCCTGTGGCTCAAGCGGCTAAGGCGCCAGCCATCTACACCTAAGGTGGCAGGTTTGAATCCAGCCCAGACCCGCCAAAGAACAATAATGGCTGCAACCAAAAAATAGCCAGGCGTTGTGGCGGGTGCCTGTGGTCCCAGCTACTTGGGAAGCTGAGGCAGGAGACTCGCTTGAGCCCAGGAGTTGGAGGTTGCTGTGAGCAGTGAAGCCATGGCACTCTACCTAGGGGGACAGCTTGAGGCTCTGTCTCAAATAAAAAAAAAAAAAAAAAAAGAAATACTGAGTGGATAGTACACACCCGTCTGAAATGGCTGCATCTGGTCATCTGAGTGTTTGTTAAAAATATTCTTCCTATGAGTTTAGCTTGGACTTACTGAATCAGAAACTCTGAGAAGGAGGTGTCTAGGAAATCTGCCATTTTAACAAGCTCCCCAGAGCATTTTGATGTTGGGCTAAATTTGCGTATTGTGGATTGAACCATGGCATGGGAGCACTGAGTCAAAATCAGATTCTGTTGATCTTTTTCTCTCATTGAAGATGAAATATAAATATCTCCCTCCCCTTTCAGTCACTCTGTTATTGAGATCTTATTATGTGCCAATTTCTGTTCTGGGTGCCAGGGAAATAAGGATTTATATGAGTTCTTGCTCTCATGGGGCTTGAAGTGAGCAGAGACAGGTGTCTTAAAACTCGAGGAAAAGAAATAAAGCCAGGGTAGCGGGAATGGGGACTGTCGTCTACCTCTGGTGCATGAATACACCAAGTCGATCCTAAGTCTCTCCCATTCTTCCTCCCACAATGTCCCTCCGGAAGCTATCTGAGGTCACAAATAAGTTCCTCGCTAGTAGAAATCCAGAAGACACTCTTTATATTATATTATCCCACTGCGATCTCTAAACTTTAAAGAATTTAAACATCTTATCATGGAGTTTACTTTTAAAACGTTATTTATTACAGAAAATTTCAAGCATCTACACAAGTAAAAAGAACAGTAGTGCAAACTCCACGTACCCATCACTCAGGTTTAACAATTCCTTCCCCTTTCTCTTTCTTTCTTTTCCTTCTTTCCAGGGTCTTGCTCAGTTGCTCTGGGCAGCTGAGTGTAGTGACGGGATCATAGCTCACTGCAGCCTTGGACTCCTGGGCTCAAAGGCTCCTCCTGCCTCTGTGCCAAGTAGCTGGGACTATAGGTGCATGCCAGTATACACAGCTAATTTTTCCGTTTTTTTATAGAGACAGGGTCAGGATTATCTCAAACTTGGCCTCCAGAAATCATCGTGTCTTGGCCTTCCAGAGTGCTAGGATTCCAGTGAATTATTCTAACAGCCCTGTTCTAAAAGAAGTTCTACAAGAATCTCCTCAGAAGGAAAGGAAATGATACAAAAGGGAAAATTACAGTATCAGGATTAAAAGAAGAACAATAGGTCTGGTAAATAAATATCTGGATAAATATTACAGACCATTTTTTTTCTCTTTATTACATACGTATGACAATTGAAAATGAAAATGGTCACATGTCTTATGTAAATATATGAGAACACAATCAAAAGTGGGGAGGTGAGAGAGACCTACATGGCAGTAGTGTTTGCAAAAATATTAATCTTAGACTATGAAAAGTTAAATATGTACACTGAATCTCAAGAGCAACCAGTAAAAAAACACTTTACCAAGAGTTACACATACAACAAAAAATCTCAATAAAAATTGTAAGAGGTAATACAAAAAAAAAAAAAGTCCCATAAGAAGACAGGAAAGGAGAAACAGTGGAATGAAAAACAGAAGGAACAAACAAAAAGCAAATAATAAAATGGTAGCCATACATCTGAGCATATCAACATTTCCATTAAATACAAACGGTTACACCAATTAAAAGAGAGATGTTTTGAGAGGATAAAAGAAGACTCAAATATAGCATATGCTATCTACAAGATACCTATTTCAAATATTATATACATGGCTAAGAGCAAAAGGATGACAAAAAGATATGAAAACACTAATCAAATGAAAATCAATCAAAAACCCTACAAGAATTTTTTTTTTTTGGTAGATACAGAGAAAGGTGCAAATTCAATTCAATGAGGGATAATCTTTGGTGCGAGAACAATTTGACATCTATGTGCCAAACAAAACAAAACAAAACTGTAAAACTCTTAGAAGAAAAGATGAGAAAATCTTTATGTTTTGACGATAGGCAAAGAATTATTAGATATGATAACAAAAGTATGAGCCATAGAAAGAAAAAAAAACAAATTTCACTAAAATAAAAACTTTTATTCTGTGAAATACACTTGTAAGAGAATAAAAAGATACCAACAGGGAGAGAATATTTACAAATCACTTACAGTAGAAACTCCACCGCTGACCACCTCTCTACACCGACCCCCTCCTTAAGCTGACCTATTTACATAGACTGAACATGCATCACATGTACATACCAGCACAGTACGCCTAGCTCTTTACACTGATCACCTCTGTATGTTGACTGGTTTGTTACAGTACCTTAGGTCAACTTAAAGAGGTTCTACTGTATTTGACAGATGATTTCTGTCTAGAATATATGAAGAACTTTAAAAAAATTAAAAACTAGGAAACTCAATCCCACCCCTAGATAGAAAGACATACATACAACATGTACCATGAATATTTATAGCAGCTCTAGTTACTGATGCCCAAAACTGCGAAGAACCAGTGTCTTCAGCGAGGGAGTGGTAAACTAACCACAGCAAGTGCACACTAAGGACACTGAGGACTGACAGCAAGAGTGGACTGCTGACATACATGACAGCTGGGGCAGGCCTGAAAGGCGTCATGCTGAGTGAGTGAGAGACTTCAGCATCACAAGGGCACATGCTTTGTGATTCCATGTACCACATACGGCATTCTAGCATGGCAAAGCTATGATGATGAAGACAGATGAGCCTAACTCCAAGGCTAGGTTTGAAGGACAGAGTGACCACACAGGAGCAGCACAGGGATCATGAACCATTCGTCCCTAATGGTGGTAGTTATACAAATGCACATACTGTTAAAATTCACAGACCTGTATTACTCCCTCCTGCAATAAGGTAAATCTTATTGCATGTTTCAAGTAAAAAATAAAATAACAGGTGCTCAATAAATACAAGCTTCCTTCTTTTTAAAAGTGCGCATTTAGAGAGCTTTTATATGAGGATGATCCATCACTTTGGAGGAAAAAATCTCTACCAAGGGACGTTAAATCATTCATGTCCTTTGACATAGTAATTTCACTTCTAAGAGTCTACCCTAATAATTAAAACTCTACTCCCTCTATAAAAAAACTATATACACAAAAGCATTTGTTGAAACTCATAACTGTATTATAGTTAAAAATTAGATATCATATTAAATACCTATTAATAGTTCTATTCACCATTATTATTATAGTATATGTGCCTACTAAAATATTTATAAATAGCAAAAACAGAAGAAAATGGTTTTATGATAGGGCTGTATTTACATTATTCTTTTCAACTTTGTAAAACCTATGCATTTTTAATATATTTGTTTATGAACAATAGGACCATATTTTTTCTAGTTTTTAAACAATAATTTCTTATTCTGTAGTAAACACATACTACTTTAATTTAATTTTATTTTTTGTAACAAAGTCTCACTCTGTCATCCTGGGTAGAGTGCTGTGGTGTCACAGCTCACAGCAACCTCAAACTCCTGGGCGCAAGAGATTCTCTTGCCTCAGCCTCCTGAGTAGCAAAGGCACCCTCCAAAACACCTGGTTAGTTTTTCTATTTTTAGGGTCTTGCTCTTGCTCAGGGTGGTCTCAAACTCCTGAGCTCAGATGATCTATGTGCCATGGCCGTTCAGAGTGCTAGGATTACAGGCGTGAGCCAACACTCCTGACCAATTACTACCTTTAAAATTAAAAACTTATTTAAAAAACTGACACCAATAAGCAAGATTTATGCTAAGATCTTTGTTAACAAAGATCTTTGTCAACAAAACTCTGTGGGCCAGACTGTTTGCTACCATCTCATATGTGCTATTTAATACAATAGTAAGAGTCTAGAAACAACAAAAATTTCCAAAAAATGAAATATTTGTTAAATTTGTCAAATTATACATCTAATAATCTAAATTACACATCAAATATGATCACAATAAATATATTCTATTACTTACATGGAGCCTATGATATGTTAGGTAAAAAACAACCCCCATCCCAAAATAAAACTGCACAGGAAGCAAGATATTATCAAGCTACACAAAATACAATGTGTGTTTATAAATAAATAATTTGTGCTAAAGATGAATGGAATCCAGAAGTTTGTCAAAATATTAACAGTGGTATCCTTCAAAGAGAGATGATACTATCTTTACACTTTTCAGTATTGCAAGTTTCCATAAGGATCATACAATATTTCTATCATATCATTCTTGGAAAATTTTGGACCCAATTTTTATTAAATAAATGATGAATGGATGGCCCTATGCAGAATTAATGGCGCCCTTATCCTGGCTCCCAGAACACTCAGCTATACTGTCAGTTAGATTTAATAGGTGCTCAATAAATATTAGCTTCCTTCTCAGTAAACATGCACTGGGGCTCTATTGTGTCTGACAATTACAAGGTAGTGGTGGAAAGGAACATAGCCCATCACACTAGCCACCTGTACACTTATCTATGTATATGTACAAATAGATTGTGGTTTACTTGAATTTGGAACTGAGTCTCATGCATCTTTTTATTGACAAGGCCTAATACAAGCTATAACATAGCAGATATTAGGCAAATGTTTTTGAGGTTGAATTTTTTAAAATTCACAAAAATGACAATTTGGGGATGTTAATGACTCCTAATATTTCATTTCAGAATAGAATGGCTAAATATTACTCTTACAGCACACTTGTATCCATCAAACTTTAGGCTCTAAGCAGCAAAAACACTACATTATTATTTTCTTAGCAAGGGATCATTTAACTTCAGGATTTATAAAGACTGAAGTCTTTTTTTTTTTTTTTAAGAAAAAAGAAATCATGAAATAAGTCTTTCTTCTTCCAGCTCTGGACAATTCCAAGCATTTCTTGGACAGGAGAAGTGTTCAACACTATGCCACTGAAGGAGTCATTTATTCTTGACCTTAACTACAAATAATTTTATGTTTTCAAGTATAGAATTCACAATTCTCTTATTTTATCTCAGCTAGCATAAACTGTAGGTGTTTTTCTTATTTATAAAAATGTCTTATCCTTTATAAAAATCCTTAAGCTATTTTTATATAGTGATTATTCCTGAAAACATTTGCTTTACACTTAAAAGGGGGCCATGGTGTTGATAGGGGAACTATAATTGCTTGCCATACACCTGCAATGATTTCAAGTAGGCAGGCACATCTCCAATTTCTCTGAATTGTACTAAGATCTTATTTGCTGTTCTTGCTAATCTGTCTTTATTTTTCCTTTACCCAGAACAATAACATTTATTTCTGCCTGGCCTCGTTTATGCATAGATATTCAATTTAATTACAAAGATAATCTCACCGGTGACAGGGAAATAGGTGTAGAAAATTGGTCTTTTGGATGAGGCACAGCTGCTACAGAAACAATTTTAGAAAAGCTTAAGATTTTAGAAAAGCTATTATGTGAAAAGAATGCTTACTGTTTGTTTATTTCGAGAAAACGATGAAGATTAAATGTGACCATTCCATTAGGTAATATTCCTTCCACAGGATTCCACCGGTCCCCTGGGAAGCTGACACCTGGTAAATGCTTTGCCATCTTGGGTAAATACCACTCGTAAGTCATCATCTGCCAGAAAAGTCACATCTGATGTCAGACTTTTAATATGCTGCTTGAAAAGAATCAAGTTTATCAAGTACAATGAAAATGTTCTGAAATGTGAGTCTACACACAGACAACTGAAAAGCAAGCACAGCTGAGACACGTGGCACTGACCACTCCCACACCTTGGATTTTAAGTGGTAAGATGTGACCAGTATCAGAGGCATTGGTACATAGTTTCATCTTACCCCAGGTGTTTGACCAACCACCCAGCATGACCTTCTCCATCCTTATACCTGCAGAATGTGTCCTCAACCGTCAGACCAGGGAAGATATCACTTCCTGTGTGATGTCCTCCCTGTCTCACAGCACGTCCTACCTACCTCTCCTACAGCTCTAGGCCTATCCCCCACTAGACTGTAAGCCCCTGGAGGGGGAAGCTGTATCTTTCATCTTTGCATCTCTGCACTTAGCACACTGCCTGGCTGTTCTATGAACAGTTCTCAAATCATATTTGATGAAGTTAAAATTTCTTTAATGGCCAGATTAGACAACCTACCCCAAATACAGAAATGTATATTATTCCCTTCTTTCACTCATTCAAAAGAGCAGGTATTGCTTACCTATAATGAATAAGATATAATCCTTGCTCTTGAAAAACTCAATCATATAATAATCTAGACCTCAAAGTTAAAATCACTTTTGGCTAAATTATATAAATTTATTAGTAGCCCCAAAGCAATTACATATTTCTACCTGCTCTTTTGATTTAACTAATTTATCAATATTAGAAAAATTATATTTCTTAATTTTATATTTTGTTCTGTTTTGTTTGAGATAGGGTCTCACTCTGTCACCTGGGCTAGAAGGCAGTGGTTTCAGCATAGCTCACTGCAGGCTCAAACTTCTGGGCTCAAGTAGTCTCCCTGCCTGAGCCACCATGATAGCTAGGATATTAGGTGTGTGCTACCATGCCCAGCTAATTTTTCTATTTTTTGTAGAGACGAAGGCTTGCTCTTGCTCAGGCTGGTCTTGAACACCTGGCCTCAAGTGATCCACCGCCTCATCCTCTCAGAGTGCTAACATTACAGGCATGAGCCACCACACCTGGCCAACTACATTTAATGTATACTTAATTCTATATTTTTATATGTACAGATCCCTTCTTTTAAAAGAAAAGAATCCTATTTACACTTTTAAAGTTTCATTAGACATCATCACTTGAGCAATTGCTGACATTTTACTTACCTTATATAAGCCACTTAACTAGCAAATAAATTAATTTTAATCTAAGTATAAATTATAAATACTAAAAAAACTTATTGAATTATATTTTATTACCCAATAGTTTCAGTTCTTAGGGAAATGAACATTCATTAATGCCCACTGTGTGCTCTGACCTTATTGCTCCTCATCCACTTCTCATAATGACCTGGCAAATAAGAACAGCTGTATCAGATCAGTCTCGACTCTGACCAGGCAGCTCAGGGTGGCAGTGTGCTCAGGCCTAGTCACGTGCCTTTGCTAGTGAGCAGTTCAGGAGGGAACTAAGTGGAGGTCTGCTGGGGGCTTCTAGGGCATGTTATTCCCAATAAACAGAAGGGGAAAGACAGGCATACGCCCTGGAAGAAGCACCTCGCTTTGTTTTAGGATGCGATGCCTGGAGCTGAGCACCTATCTAGAGAGTGTGAGGGGAAAGTCCAGAGAGCTGCAGTGGAGCAGCGCAGGGCCCAGCTGGCACCGCCTGGCTTCTGCTGCCAAGGCTGAGCTCTCCTGTCTGCAGACCACTCGTCAGGGGAGACAAAACACAATGACTTAAGCTGCTCTTACTCAGGTATTCCGTCTCTTGCATCCTAACTTATATACAATGATGACTTCCATTTTAAAAATAAGGAAAATAAGAAAGCTCTGAGAGGAAAACTTGTCAGTCCCATGTCAAACATATAGGAAGTGACAGATGAGGACGTTAGTTTAGTCTGATTCACTTTCAGACCTAGGTTTCTCAGCTACTGTAAATATGGTCCTAAACCATGTTATTAACAAATAACCGAGGCTTTGCCAAAAACTAGAATGAAGATCAAACTAATCAATCGCTGCTTGCGCACAATTTGCAAATTTGCCTATTATTTGCAAATCTCTTTATAAAGTTTTCTCCAAAAACAAAATTATTCATTAATTCTATACAATTTATTAAGAACCATACTTAATAATTTGTTCAACTGAATTAATCATATTATTTTCAAGATGAAGAATTTCTCTTTTCCTGATGAGTACCCTAAAAACACCAGAGATAGATTTCTTACCTTTAAAACACCAGAGATGATTTAAACAATAAATCTTACAGTTTAAACATTGTTCTTCACTTCTGGAAAATTGCTTTAATGGCCCTCAAAATCTTCAGAAGTCTTCTCCTAACATATTTTTGTCATAGAATCAATAAATTTTATACAAAAATTTGATAGCAGACTTGCAGTTAATAATTTTTATTTTGACTGAAATGTTTCCTTTACACATAGTATGATATGTTTTATATTCAATCTAATTGATTTTAATCCCTGGATCAGTGGACATTATTAATGTGAATGGTTGAATTGGCTGAACATAAAAGAACAATTTAGAAATAAATTTACAAGGCAGCACTTGTGGCTCAGTGCTAGCCATATACCAAGGGTGGTGGGTTCAAACCCGGCCCCTGCCAAACTGCAACAAAAAATAGCCAGGTGTTGTGGCAGCCGCCTATAGTCCCAAATACTTGGGAGGCTGAGGCAAAAGAATCGCCTAAGCTCAGGAGTTGGAAATTGCTGTGATACCATGGCACTCTACTGAGGGCAATAGAGTGAGCCTCTGCCTCTAAAAAACAAAAAATAATAAAATAAAAATAAATATCTGGTATAATAAACATTTTCAAGGTTTGTCACATGAACTAGAGCCCTAAAATATTATTTGAATCTAACATAAAGCACATTAATTCTTTTTTGTTTTTTGAGACAAGAGTCTAAATCTATCACCTTGGGGTAGAGTGCTATGGCCTCATAGCTGCTCACAGCAACCTCAAACTCTTGGGTTTAAGTGATTCTTTTGCCTCCGCCTCCCAAGTAGCTGGGACTACAGGCACCTGCTACAACACCTGGCTATTTTTTGGTTGTAGTTGTCATTGTTGTTTGGCAGGCCCAGGCTGGATACAAACCTGCCAGCTCTGGTGTATATGGCTGGTGCCTTAGCCGCTTGAGCTATGGGTGCTGATTCTTAAAACATTCCGTTTAAAATAGAAAGATGCAACTCAGATGACTCATACTATTAGTTAAAACAAACAGAAGAATAGTATATATGTTCTATCCAGGAGTGACAGTGAAATCTGGACTCATCTGCTATTTAAAAAAAGACAGTTTTTTGAAAAACATGTTTCAAAATAATTGCTGCATTTTAAGTATATTTTTCAGATAGAGGTACTTACCTCCTGATCCACTAGTGAAACGTCTGGCCTCAGCCCCTCGCAGTAATGCATGTACCGGAGAGAATTCCCAGGCAGATCTCCTCTGAGTAAAATGACTGCATTGCGAGGCACAGAGGCTATAAGGTTCTTTGCAAATTTATCGATCACATAGTTGGTCCTTTGGTCACAAATGCTGAATGAAAGGATAAAAAGAATTATTAGAATACCCACACTTTGCTGCAGTTTTAATAGCACGGGGTTTGTCTTCTACACTGTTCCTTTCTCATCATTCAATCAGCATTCAGTTTCCAAAGTTTTCTAAAAGGATGAGTGTATTTGAAAAGAGAAAAGTCATCTGATAACAAGAATGCAGCTGAACAAAAGCCTACCCTGCTGCTCACCTCTGAAACTTACAATCATTTTCATAAAAAGGGAAACATTTAGTACTCAAGACTAAGTCCTTTTATCCCAACCCAGTTTTATTTTTAAAAACCAAGGTTTTCTGATTCCACCTGGAACTTAAAGTAATTTTATGTAAATTCAAAGGAATCCTCAGAAATGCTAAAGGAAATCTGCACGTTCCTGACATAAATTTCTATGACAGTTGTATGACTTTCTTGCATGCAGAGGTTCCCACCACCCCCCTGAACCACAGGCCTCGTGTGTTCCTCTTGCCCTTTGGAGACAACGAAATAGCCAGGGAATGAGGCCAATGAGAACCGAGGGGAGAGGAGGAAAAGGGAGGGGGATGGAAGGGTTTGGTACATTGTTCACCCCTCTCCAGGCATTAGCTGCTATTGCCAACAATGGCAGTACAGCTCTTTTCATGGCAGTACAGCTCTTTTCAAGAATGAAGTGGACAGTGGACTTTCTAACTTCCAAACCACAAAACAAAACGGGCAAGAATTCTGAGAGCTCCCCATGAAAAAAGAAAAAGACTACATGAGAATAAAAGAATCAAAAACTGAGACAAGCAACATCCTTCCTTACTAGTTTCAGGCACATTCCACTTGATGGAGCTGAGGAACACCGACTGAAGCTGGAACACTGAGCTGCTATCACAAAGCAAACACTTCTAGGAATGTAGTATCATCCCAGCCTTTGTAATCAATGTTGCTAACAATTACCATTTCCTACTACCATTCCCTGTTTTGCAGAGTGAGGACTCACCTTTTACCGCCCAGTAAAGTTGCTATCTATTCTATTCCCCTGGAGCAAATAAAGACATGAATAAGATAAAACCACCCAGTCTATGCAAGCATGCCTGGTCTGAAACCCACACTGTCCTATTAAGTCAGGAAGTATAAAAGAGGCCTGGGGAGCATGCTGTGGGCTTGGTGGGCCTCCTGTAGTGTAGTGGTGGAGCTGTGTCTGGAACATGCAGCCTTCTCACAAGGCCTCCTGACGGCAGGGCTCTACTGCAGCATTATGAAGAACGTCAGTTGTTAAAGTTAAATTGAAAGAAGGAATTCAATCTTTCAAAACAAGACCAATCAAATCTCACCACTGAGATTCTACAGGACCCTCCTCTCCAATTCTGCGACATGTACCTGACACTTGATATTGCTGGAAACAAATATGTTAGACTGAGATTTTCATTATAGTGCTTGTTAAAAAGATTCTGAAAAATACACGTAATTCTAATAATCTATAAAAGACACTTTTAGAACTTAATTTAAAAGTAAGTAATATTCCTAACTATAGGGTAAACTGGGTAAAGACCAGGTATTATGCAAAAGATAAAATCTTTGAAGCATGAAGGTGTGAGCCACATGAACAAGTTAGCCTCAAGCCAGTGAAGCATCATCTGTGTTTATAGCTGCTCCCCATCTCGGGCATCCTGGGCTGAGCTCTGCCTCCTGTCAGATCAGTGGTGGGGTTACATTCCCATGGGAGTGTGAGCTCTGGTGTAAACTGCGCATGGGAGGGATCTAGGCTGCACCTCCTCTCGAGAATCTAACCCCCACCCCCACCCCCAGCTTGTGAAAAAACATCTGTGAAACCGGTCCCTGGTGCCAAAAAGGTTGGGGACTGCTGGTCTGCAGGCACGACCCAAGCCCTTGTTTGCGGTGTCCTGAAAGCACACAGCACCATGCTCAGATTCTAGCACTATTGCATTCAACCAAGCGCTCTCACTTTCAGTCTTGCACATCAATGGAAGTTAAAAGTAAAATAAAGTTCTAGAATCTAAACATCCTATCATCTCTGGCTTGAATGGTACTTTTCATAAAAATGGCCATATGTTACCTATAATTAGAATATATTTGGTGAGCCACAAACAGGGCTGCTGAGAGCCACTCCAGACATGGCAGTGCACTGCTGCTGTTCAGCAGTCGGCCGCTCTCAGACACAAGTGCTGCCAAACCCACGCCAGCCAGGACGGCCACCACAGCATTGCTCTGCATCCAGAACCGTTCCACCTGTGAAAGAGGCACGTGAAAAGCACGTCCAGTTGGCTACTGAATGCAACTGATGAGAGGTATTTACAGATTTAAAAATATACTGCAGAACTAATGGCTGGGGCTGCTGTCATTCAGGTCTTATAAACCGACTCCGCCAGTTCAAGCACAGGCCACTTTATTTCCCAATTTTCAAACGTTCCTCTTTCCCAGTTTGACATGTGCATCTCCCTTAGATCCACACCCTCATTCCAATAGTGTGGTCTCGGTGTTCAACTCCAGCAATATATGGGGTGGAGTAGGCAGGAAAACGCTTCTGCATTACTCCTGATGGTTCCTTCACGTGGACAAGCTCCACCAGCATAAGAGCCCTGGGGTGCTCTCTACCCCTCACTTACCTCCTGACTGACCTGCCTGCAGGCTTTGTGGGCTGGGACTGAGTCTGCAAGGCCTTCCCTTTCTCTTGGAAGTGAGCTGCCCACAGGAAGCATTTGTCCAGTGGTAGATTCTGTACCTATGGCACCAGTGATAGACTCTAGAGGGGTAAAGGACAGAGGCTTGCCCTATGCAGCAGTGTCTGACTGGCAGGTAAGTCTGTCCACTCTGGGACACATATGAGAAAGCCCCTTGTCTACAGATGGAAGCCACATTCTCCAATCTCAGGGCCATCAGTAATAAAGGCAATTCTCCCAGTCTTACTAGTTGATCTTGCCTCTCAACTGATTTAGCACTCAGGTGATCAACTAGGGTATTATTATTAGGCTTCTTGAACACACACAGACCAAGCTGGTTTCAGCTGTCAGAAAAGAGCTATCCACATTTATAGTTTCTGTTATAATAAGAAATACCCTAATCTCAGAGGTGGCTGCTAGGGTAAAAGAGGCACACAGTTGCTCTTTTGCACAGCCCTGGAAATGGTGAGGTGAGAAATAAGGGAATATGTTAGTAAAACACCCCACTTACAACCCATACTGCTTTTGAATATATATTTTTTTCTTTAGAGACAGTCTCATTTTGTTGCCCTTGGTAGAGTGTTGTGGCGTCAAAGCTCACAGCAACCTCCAGGTCTTGGGCTTAGGCGATTCTTTTGCCTCAGCCTCCTGAGTAGCTGGGAATACAGGTGTCCGCCACAACACCTGGCTATTTTTTTGTTGCAGTTTGGCCGGGGCCAGGTTCGAACCCGCCACCCTCAGTATATGGGGCTGGTGCCCTACTCACTGAGCCACAGGCGCTGCCCTGCTTTTGCTATTTTTAAAAGATTTCCAGGAGAAAGACAGTTATACCTACACTTGAAAGCACACACACACATGACTAACTGAAATCTACTTCACTTTTGTTTCTCTATATAACTACCGTGTTACTAAACATTTTGGTTTGTTCTTGTCCAAAAAGAGGCCTTAGCTATATCAGCTCAATAATTTAACTTCTGATTTATAAAAATGTATATATAATTTTAACTATTTCTGAAATAATTTTCTCTTTTATGAGATTTATGAAGAACAAGTTTATACATTCTTTGCAAACTTTCTGGTCAAACGATATATCTAAATAAAACTTACCACACCCAGGAAAAGTGGGTTCGAAATATCTAAATTTGCCCTCCAAGCAAAGAACAATGAATAAATGCAAAACATTCCAGTAAAAAGCCATATCAATGATGGATTCTGTTTGTTTCTACAAATAAAAAAATGTCCAAAATTATTCATATACATGAATATCAATGACAAGTTTGCATAGCGTTAAAACATAGGAAAAATATTTGGATCTATAAAACTTTCCATTTTAAACTAGGAACAAAGAAAGATCTCAGCCCTTAAAATGTGAGTTAAGACACATAATTGAAATGTAGTAATAAACTAGAAATACATATAGTAGAAAAATTAATTTGGAACTATGCAATAAAGGATATAAAGTTAAAATTCACAGAATACAAACTATTAATCTTATTAAATTTAAAAAGTAATCAAACATGTAAAATCAAAATATTTTTATGCTTGAATAAAGTTTTAAAAATGGCAAATCTTGATGTTGGTATAAAAGCAATAGTATGGTATAAATAATAGGAATTATTTTTTCTATTAAATTAATAATAGTAATTAAAATTATTACTATTAAAATTAATAACAGTAATTAATTTTTAGTAAAAAAGTTAAAGTAATTTAGTAATTAAAAATTAAAATTAATAATAAAAATAAATTTTATTAATTAACAATTAATTTTATTAATTATTTAAATTAATTATTTAGTTAATTAATTAATTTTTAAAATTATTATAACTTTGAAATTTATTAATTTTATTTAATTATTTTATTAAAGTTTATTTAATTAAAAATTAATAATAAATAAAAATTAAATTCTATTAATATAATTATAATATAATTTTATATTATTTATAATTTATAAACATATATAATATATAATTTGTATTAATTTTTATTAATAAAGAAAAATATAATTTTTATTAAATTAATAGTAATTAAAATTACTACTATTAAAATTAATAGTAATTTTTTTCAGAAAAATTAATTTGATAATATCTACATCAAGAGCCTTAAAAATATTCACAACCGTTGACTCAGTTATTTGACATGTAGGCATAAATTTTTTTTTTTTTGAGACAGAGTCTCACTTTGTTGTCCCGGTAGAGTGCCATGGTGTCATGCCTTGCAGCAATCGTAAATTCTTGGGCTTAAGCGATTCTCCAGTCTCAGCCTCCTCAGCCTCAGTCCCTCAACTGGGACTATAGGGGCTTGCCACAGTGCCCGGCTATTTTTAGAGACCAGGTCTCACTCTTGCTCAGGCAATCCAACCGCCTAAGTCTCCCAGAGTACTAGGATAAATCTTAAGCAATAATCAGAAAGGTGGACAAAGAGGAATTCATAAGAATGATTTTCCACTAATAATAGTGGAAAAGTGGAAGCAATTAAAGATCCTTAAATAGAAGAACATTTAAATTAATTCTTCTGTTACCTACTACAGGTTAGACTATTACACAGATATTTAAATGATGTTTACATATTTTTATGGTATGGGAAGACGGTCACAATATTATGTTTAAATGTTAAGCAAAGAAAACTGTAGATGCATATACAAATTACCCTGACATACAAACACATACATTCAATACACTAGATAGGAAATGAATAAAAAATTAATGGAGGTTAATAGAGCTATATTTTTTTAGTCTTTCTTTTACCGTCAAAAGAATTTGAATAATTGTTTCTTTTTCAAATCAACAATAATAACGGGTTATGGGCAGAGAAAACGACCAAACTTGAAGTCTGGACATCTAGTATATCACTAGACAGTAATATACTGCTCAGTTTTTTGAAATCACTGATTTTTAATAAAAAAAGAAAAGCTAGTTAGAAAGCAATATATATCTTAATATAAGTAGTCAGGAGAGTCATTTATTTCGAGTATAAAATAATACTGGCAACATTCTATCCTAACATATTGAAAATATTAGTTCAGTTCACTGAACTGTAGAAACACGGGAAAACAGCAAGAAAAGAAATGAAATTACTTACTTTCTTGCCAAACATATATTTGCCCAAATTGCAAGGGCTTGGATGTTGAATGAAAGCTCAGTCCTCATACTCGTCACTTGAGAACTGTAAAAAACAATCTAACTTATTGTTGGCAGAAAACAAACTAGGTTAATTCCAAATACAATACTTTCTGTAGAATATCTTTAATTATACACTGAATAATTGTAAGGGGGATTTCAAACTCATTTACCACTTTTTTCTTCTTTTAAAAGTACCATAGAAAGAGGTATAGTTATACTTCTAAGATGTTTTCCAATGTTAACATTTGGTTACCAGTTTATACAATTTGGAATAAGATCAGAACAAGTAACTGTTGGTTTGTTTGTTTGTTTGCTGAGATAGAGTCTCACTCTGTGCTGTGGCATTATTAGAGTTCACAGCAACCTCAAACTTCCAGACTCAAGTGAGTCCTCAGCATCCTGAGTAGCTGGGATTACAGGTGCACACCACCACACCCAGCTAAATTTTCGATTTTTTTAGCAAGATGGAAATTCACTCTTGCTCAGATGGTCTCACATTCCTGGCCTCAAGTAATCCTCCTATCTCTGCCTCCTAAAGTGTTAGAATTATAGATGTGAACCACCCTGCCTAAACTATTTCATAGTTTTGATATAGGTATACTGTATAATATCCCTGATTGGTTCGTTAAGAAGTTGGCTGAAATGAATTTTTTAACTTTCTTCTTTTGGCAATGTAGATATGGCCTCCAGTGATTTAGCAATTGAATACAAAAGTAATTTTAGTAGTTTTCTGCAGATCTAATCATGAAAGAAACAAAGGTCAACAGAGGTGATCTCTAATCATTCTTTTTTGGGGTTATCTTCCTTAAAAGGCTTCCTTGCTTTCCATTAATATATTATGTGGTTTGAAATGCACATAAACAATCTCTGAGAAAGGTATTCTTTTTTCACTACAATTGAGCTAAATTCCCACATTCACTAAGAAGTCTTTCAGGGGTTATCTGAGTTCTAAAGTAGCTTTTGCTCTAGCACTCTCTGATTTTTTAAAAAAGAAACAACTCTATCTACCACTCAAAGAACTTTTTTCTCCCCACTGGCAATTTTACTGGAGAAAATGTGATCCCCTAATTATGGAAAGCATACAATGTGTATTTTATTAATGGGGACACATTTATCATGAGAAGATATCCTTACTCGTTTTCAAATATACTTGAGAAATTGATTCCAGCATGAAGCCCATTTCAAACCATTCTTCAAAAGGAATGAAGTCGGTCTCAAAATTAATTCTTCAAGATCTGTTGCTTAAATGTAAACTCCAAAAGATGGTCACTGCCTAAGGTTAGATTCAATAATTTCCTTGTACAAGGTTGCAATTTGGAGATGTGCATGGGGAAAGAATTTAATTTGCTTGACTAGAAACGGCAGATGATTAGTTTCCATCATTCTGAAGGATTTTCTCATAAGTTAATTATGAGTTGCCCTTTTCAACACTCCTGTCCACCTGAAACAATTAAAGACTAGAAATTCTCACTCCGAGGATTACACCTCCATCCTACATGGTGATTTGACTGAACAGTGTGGGTATGAGTGGTCATCACTTCAGTCAGCCTTTTTTTCTGAGTATACAACCTGCTATTATTTTAATGTAAAGGAAGCCTTTAAGTGTCCCAGTAGATGACTTGTATGTATAACTAATAAAAGTCAGATGTATGGATTACTCTTGAGAGTTCTTTGGAGCTTGTGTGGGATTTGTTCAGGCAAAATCCTTGTTACTGGTATAACAACCTCTGGAAGGTAGGCAGTACAGAGCAGACAGCACGTCCTTCCACATGGAGTAAAGCAGAATAAAATGAAAGACATTAAAAAGGCTGACTTTATCTTTAAAAAGAAACTGAGCTTCTTGCTACCTCCCCCCACAAAAAAAGAAAAGGAGCCACAAAAGTTTCATACATGAAAATGTTATTTAAAATCAATTATGAAAACCACCAAAAGTTTACATAAAAATAATTGAATGCAGGGAAATGTTTTCAAAATATAATGTAAAGTGAAAAGCAGCAGGCTAATAAAACAATATGAACATTATGATCCTATTTTTAAAAACAAAAATATAAAAAATATTGGATATACACAAAAATGCTAACAGATTAATAATTGTGGCTATCTCTGCACACTGGAATTACAGGCAGTTTTAATTTTCTTATTTTACTTACCTTTATTTCTAAATTTTCTCTAAAGGTTATAAATCTTTTTTTGGTATAGGAAAAAATGGTGTTTAAAAAGAAAGGAAGGGTGGATGGAAAACAAGGAAGAAATGGAGACAGGCCTTGAACTGCCTCATATATGTAGTTGAAATATTCTCCCCATAATTTTTTCTTTTTCTTTTTTTTTTTTTTAATTTTTTTATTGAATGATAACTATGTACATTAATACACTTCTGGGGTACAGTGTGGGGTTTTCACATGCAATCTGAAATACTTCCATCAAACTGATCAACACAGCCTTCATGTCA